>WBNO01027761.1:462120-600661 GCA_013400575.1 Peucedramus taeniatus | reverse complement strand
AAAAAAAAACCCAAACATTTCCCTAGGCACAAATTATGTGCTGGGTTTTTTCTGACTGTGATCCTTTAAGCCTTGTCATCCTGGTTAGGAGCTCCTCCACCAGGTGCTTCCAGCAAGGGAGGCACCAGCTGCTTCCACCATCACTGTGAGCTGGCACTCAGTGAGTGGAGTCCACCCATGTCAGTGAAATCCAACCTTTCATGCCCTCAAACTCACCCTCACTAATCAGCTGTAAATATTTCCCTGCTCTGTTATCTTTGCCTTTGGTTCATCAAAGGTTTGGACGAGTGTCTCTCAGGGATGTAACAACACACAGAGCTCTCACTGCCCTGCTTGCATTTGCCCCGTGGCTTTTGGGGTTGTATTTGTGCAAATCCCAGTGCCAGGTCCTGCTCAGGAGAGCATCCATATCTTCTGCTGGGAGATATCAGACCCCCTAAGGCAGGTCTCATCCCAAACCCCTGTGCCCCACCTGTACCAGGTCCCTCCTGCCCAGCTCAGCCCTGATGTGAGGTAAGCCATGCTCTGCCCAGGGCTGAATTTGGCCCTTTATTTACAAATAATTTAAAGCAATTCTGTAAATGTTTTTGTGCCCAGAGGTCTGGGGCTGATTTACAGCTCTCTCAAACTGTGTAGACCCTTGATCCAGCAGTGTCATTCACAGTAATGAGATCTCTCAGCTGTCCAAACAGAGACATGTTTTAAATGTTAAAAATGTTCTGTGATCGATTTTCTCTGTTTATAGTAAATGCCTTGATTAGATTCCCTTGTAGGCACTTCAAAGGCAAACTCACCCTCACAGTCTTCCCTTATGATGAAATCTAGTTCTTTCTTTGCTCCACTTTTTATTTTTCCCTCTCTTAAACTAATTTAGTGCTTGAGAAAGGTGATTGATTGATGGCCTGGAGGACTGAGACTTTCTGAAGCAGCACCCAGGAACATTGTTCTGCTGCCTGAGCTCCAGGCAAATGAGTGATCTATGAAGGCAGAGGGGCAGGGATCTCCTTGGGGTGCAGGGGGTACCCAAGCCTGCCATATCCTGGTCACAACATTGAGGTCTTTAGCTTTTACTACAGGCACTCAAATATCACCTCTGTTTTACATAAGGAGAACTCAGATTATGGGAGACCAGGTGATTTGCCAGAGATGAGAGAAATTGCAGGGCAGAGGTAGGAACAGACTAGGAGATGCTCTTGATAGGCATTTTAATCATCTTAGGTTTTCCTTCCTTAAAATTCTACATTTCTATTAAAAAAAAAAATGCAAGACAGGTTAAGGTATTTTTGTGAAGTCTGCTCTGAACTGGATTGAGACCATCAATTCATTTCACATCCATCACTACCCAGCTATTAAAGGCAATGGCTTTCTTTCTCCCTATTGACCTGGTCTGCAATCAGACCAGAGACCTTGAAATGTGAACAACTATTAACAGACCCCTGAGCCATCCAATCCCCTTTAAAGTCATGTCCTTTTTTCTGCTTTCTTTTTTTACTTTTTTTGAAATTTTTAATGGAAATCACTCTGCTTCAGTCCACATGTCTCTGTTGTTCAGGAGACCAAGCCTGCTTGATCTGCTCTGTGGAAGAGAGTGTGACATTAAGAAGATGTTGTTTGAAAGGATCAGTCTTACTGTCACTAATTAACCCTCCTTTTTTAATATTAGTTAATTTGCAACTTGCTCTTCTGAATCACACCTTTGTTAAGTCTAGATTCCCACCCTTCCTTCCCCATCTCACAAACTCTTCTTTCTCCTGAGCTTTTTCCCTGGCACATGTGGCCATTCCATGTACAATGCCATGATGTCATGGACATTAAAACAAATACCAGGAGCCTGTGAGTTCTCTGGAGTATATTAGAGATATCTACAGCATGCAGTGGCAGAGCAGAACCTCACAGACAGAAATAAAATCTCACTCTATTTTTGTTCTCCAGAATTGGATGGTTAATTGAGGATGAGACAAAATTTATCCCAGAACCATGCTATGTAGGAGAGGGGAATTTTCTTGTGGGAAGATGAGCTAATATTCATTTGACTGAGAGTCCAGGGGGCTAGAGGAGCTGTGTTAGGCTCAGAGATTATTTCATGCCAGAGATGAGATCCCATGGAGAGCTCAGAGCACTGTGCCTGATTTTCCTGTCATGGGCACCAGTTCCCACACTGCTCTGCCAATACCAGATTGATGTAGAACCTCCATGAGAGGAGGACCAGGGTTTCCCACTGGCCAAGGTGTTAATATTACATTTTTGGTGATCACTGTAGTGTTTTCCACAGCTTCTTTCCAGCAACTTTGGGCTCAGACAGTCCTGCAGAATTGCCAGATTTCTCTGTTAGACAGCAGATCTCCCAGCTGAGCTCTGAGGGCTTCCTACCCGGTCAGGGAAGCTGGTTGTTTCTACTCATGTTTCTGATTACAGAAGTCTATCCATTTCTCTACTGGATAATGTAAGACTGATGTCTTCCATACCCTTAAAAACAAATACAAGACATCAGTGGTCCTCATTATTTCATTTTCAAGGACTATACAATAATTATTGAATAAAGTTGTCAGGGGTGAATTAACAACTCATCTCCACAGTTGCAAACTTACAAATTAAGTTGAAAAGGACCTTAGATTTTTAATATTGTTCCAGCATCAGCTGTCTTCCAATTCAAACCCCTCAGCATTGTCACAACCAGTGATCTCTGCACACTTCTTGTTTTGTTTGGATCATGTTTAACCCCAGTTCGTGCTGAAACAGAGCCACCCAAGAGGCATCCCAGATAGGGGCACAGTGATGGACAGATCCAGATGGTAGTTCCAGGCATGGAGAAGGGTTAGGAAGCAGATAGTTACCCCTGTCAGCCAGGAGCAAATCTTTGAAGAGGCTAGGCTAGTTAGGAAGAAGTGCAGGGTTAATGTGGAAATTAATTTGGGGTTGTGAGGAAGCAGAAGGGAGCTGCTGCACGTTTGAGTGAGTTTGTGCATGTGCCTGGCAGCACTGCTTGTGTTCTGCAAGAGCTCTGTGCAATATGTATTTTGGGCTCTGTCTTTTAAACCCATTAAGTGTGAGAAGCAGTTATACACTGTAGCTAAATCGAGAAATTAACTCCTGCTGCACAACTTCCTCACATTAATTTGTGTGCTCAGTGAATGCTGGGCTAATGAATGGACATGATTGGCCATCCCTTATTTTAAGGAACTTTAATCACATGAAGGTAAGTGGCGCAGTTTCTCCTGTGATACTCACATGTGGGTTTGAGGTATCCTGGGCTATCAATGCCTCAGAAAACATTTGCTCCACTTCTTGGAATTTGGGTTCTTTATTGGAACTATCCACCAGGGAAACAGTTCTGGCTAAGCTTTGTTTGACAAAGATAATACAGATCTTGGAAACCCAGACAGTAGGAGCAACATCTGGAACCACATTGCAACCTCCTGTCTGGTAAAGAACAAAGGTAAGTGCCTTTATCAGAATTTTGTTAACTTGTTCTATGTTGTTTCTCTCCATGTTTCTCCTCAGATGCATCTTCTCTCCTTGTTTCTTTGCATAAATATCATCATGGCAATATCTCAGTTGTGGTTCACACACTGTGGTGTGGACACATGCCAACATCACCAGCACCATCTTTGCAGATGGGGAAAAACAGAGACAAAATCACACTGGAGTTACACAGTACCACTCAGCAAGGCCATGGGAGGTGGAGAAATAGAAAGACATCTTTGGTTTGATGTGACCAGGTGGAAGAGAGGTGAAGTAAATTCATTTTGACCAGAACAAAATCAGAATGGGTGGATTTCCTGGTTAGACCTTCATCAATATCTTTTCCCAGTGGTCAGGCACATTAAGCAGGAATAGTGAGGCACAATATGAATTGAGTGCTGATAATTTTCTCTCAAGCCTGAGCACCTCACACTTTGCTTACCTTGCTGCCAGGGGAGGAACATGAATGATCAGGGAAAGGAAGTGTGGCCAAATGGCAAATATTCTGAGCTGTAGAACACTCTGTCACTCAGAGTTGGGTCGTGGCACTGCCTGGGGCTGGCGTGGTGCCTGCAGGGCTGTGCTGAGCACCCCCAGGATGTCACACTGTGGCTGCTCTGCTCAGCTGCTCTGGATCAGGAAGAAAGTTGGAGTTTACAGCTGGTATTGAAGCAGGAGAACAAGCTGACTTATTGTAAGTGGAGAAAAAAATGTGTCTTTAAAGGAGATTATGATACAGCCAGACTATCACAAGGCACTGGCTGAGTGTGTTTTCAGCTCCATGGCTGGACCCTTCCACTGCCACTGCCAAAGTGTCCTAGAGTGACATTATGATGCTTGTATCCCCAATCAGGTGTTCTGTTTATACTGAATATTATATTCTGTGCCTTCAAGACTAACTCTAAGAACAAAAACAAAGGGAAAAAATACCCACAGAGTTTTGTTATCAACCTACTCTCACTCCTCCACTGTGGTGTCTGGACACAAACGGGACAGAACATGGCACTCCATTATTTTTTTAGTTAGTTTAACTAACTAAAACAAAGACATTCCCTAGATTTGTTTTCCTTCCCTTTTTTTAGAACTATTCGAACCCGCTCCGGACTGGGACCCAGGGAAACACCAAGAACTCACACTTTGTAACCTACCAGAGCCTGCTCTAAGCAGCAATCTTTCCCAACATCAGAAAGACTAATAACAGAACAATCACTCACCAGAGAAATTTTTTTAATTTATCATCTCTTCAGAACAACTAAGTTTTATCATCTAATATTATTCATTTTTTGTACTAGGGAATACTCTGCCTATTAAATAAACAAGCTTTTTCCACTTCTCTCTGAAAAAATTCCTCCCAAACCAATTAGAAGAAGGAGCCATGTAAGTTTACTTTCTAGAGGGGCCCCTTTTAAAAGTTTTCTCCCAAATTTACCCTAAACCAGAACACAAAGTCTGTGGGACTTCTGCAGGGACACAAAGAGTGCTCCTGCAGGCAGATAGAGCAGCTCACCTAACAGGTCCATGACAGGTTTTTAATTGCTCATTAAACCACTGGGGAAGGTCTGTCCATCCCCTTAGGGCAGAACTAGGGCACAGCAGCCCAGCCCAGCGGGGTCACAAGAGGACACTTGTGCCTTGTCCTTACGTCCACGGAGTTTGGTTGTGTGCACATCCCCTGAACCGTGGGAGAATTCAGTGTGACTGGAATTCTTGTGAGAACAGCCTTTCCTTGTGAGTGCTCAGCAGGTCTCCTAGCCCTGGCTGCACCATGTCTTTTTAAGCATGACATCCTACAGTGCCAGGACAAGTGTGCTTCCAAGTGGCCTCCCAGCTGGGAAATGTCCATTTTCAGGGGTATGTTACAAGCCAGACTTTCTCTTCCAGTGGGAGCTATCTGCCTGAAATCATCCTGTCTGTGTGATGTACCTGTCCCACCCCACCACAGAGTTACACAGTGCTCCTCTCTGCTATTTATTGTCTGTGACTGAATGTCTCACGTGTGGCTGGGCTGGAATTTGGGGTTTTGCTGATGACACGAAACCACAATGCTTTTTTCTAGCATTTTATGTCCCTGCCTGCCTCCATTGCGTGTGCTGCCCTTTGCTGCACATCCCACTCTGCTCCCTAAGGGTCACAAGGCACGAGGAGAAGGTCAGGAATTCAATGCAATTTAAAATGTTGTATCAAAGTAAGGAGTTCATCCCAGCCCAGACACACAGGCTTGAGACTGCTTCTACCTCATTCATGATTATCTCTTAGGTCAAGGTCCCTGCTAGCAGCACAGCATTCAGAAAACTCCTTGGGCCCTGCCCATGCCACTGACCTCCCCTGTAGCCTGAGGCAAGTCACTTCTTTCTTTAGGATTTCTGCTTCCCCTTCCACCTTCCCTTCCTTTGCCTGAGCAGTGTGTGCTCAAGGCCAGGAGTATTTCCAAGCAAGTTTATCTTGCCTGGAGCGACAGAGCCCTGATTTCATTGGGGGCCTGAGCTGCTGCAGCACAGAAGAAAGAGCTCATTCCCACCTCTGCATCCCACAAAGTGATTTGGCAGTAGGATGAAGTTAATGAGCAAGTGACACTGTCTTGCTGTCAGTGTCATGGGAGAATGAGGGATGAGATGTGTCTGCTTACCAGGGATGCCTTTCAGCTCCTGTGCATCAACCCTGTAGTTTTGGAAATAAAGGAGGAAGAGTCTTGTCTGGAGTCCCAAGGTGTCCATCCAGCAGCAGAGCCAGTGGACCTGTCTGAGCAGCTTGCACTAGCAATTGGAGCAAGAACAGGCATCAGAGGATGCTGGGGAAGCAGGATTAATAGAACCCAGTGGGAGACAAGCTGCATCATTATGTGCTGATGACATGATCAGGGCTTTCCAACAACAGCATAGGTGTGTTCTTGGGGGGCTCTTCCTCTGGCTTCAGCACCAGCCATCAATCAATCATAAAACACTCTCAGGTGTTGACAGGTGGAAAATAGAAATTCTTTAAGGAAAGATTGCAAGACAGTTTGAGCACTCTTCGAGGACAGTCACTGCAGAGGGAGGTCGTGCTAATTGCTGAAACCAAGGTGATCTGGAGAAACACTGGCAGTCCCGTCCTGCAGTCACCTTCAGCACAGCAAGATCCCCAAATCCTGCTCCCAGAGCATTGGACCATGTGCCAGCTCCTGCAGCCATCTCTGAAAAGGATGCTTCAAGAGCACAGTGCATTATAAATTGATGCCCACGTGAACATGCATTCCCACTACCTGAGGTAATTATAAACCTTCTTCTGTTAAGAATTCCTGGCAAGACTCCTCCGTTTCCTTCCTTAAACCAAGTCCTCTAAGTCAGAGGACTTAGAGCAGAGAAAAAAAATTATATTCAGCCTCATTTCAACAGCCATTCCTGAATTCACACACTCTGTCCCCTGTAATGCTGTGAGGAAGATGATACACAGACTATGTGATCTATGGTAGTTACACATTTTAATAGACAGTGAAATGTGAATAGGAATTGTGCAAAGACAAACCTATGTAATTACAAGGTTAAATATTGTGATAGCTGAGCTAAAACAACCCTGACAAAACCCAGACTTCTGACTTGCAACCTGTGACTGAAGCAATTCAGCAGACTGGAACAAGTCTAGGGTTTGGGGCTTGATTTTATTTAGGTTTTTTTTATCATCTTGGAGCAGTACAATTTCTGAGTACAAGCCAGAGCAGTTGTCTGGAAGAGTGGCCACTCCTTTCCCTCCTTGGAAGCTAATGGCTCATCTACCAATTCAGCAGGAGTCAGGAGATAGTCATCTTACTGTAATATCTTTTGTCTTTCTCCACCAGCACCTCATTGATGGGCAATTTTTCTAAACAACAGCAAAATTGCAGTGCCTGCTTCTCTGTCAATAAATTCCATTATTTCACATGGAGCTTGGCTACCATAGCTAGAAAATGCTGAAGTGATTACATTGAGGAGCTACAGATCTGTGGCCTGAGCACTCTATAAATCTATGGACAAAGTTTGATAAAGCACATTGATACTTTATCTGACAGGAGCCTGTCTAGATTTATGGGGCTTAAAGCTGCTTGCACTGTCATCCTTGATTCAATTAATGCAAAAGCAGTTCCCATCCTCACAGCTCTTACTTGTTGGGCAAAATGTGAACTTGACATTCTTCCCCACTTTAATGAGTAAAATACAAAGTGATGGAATCAGCCAAAGAATAAAAGCATGGCTTTGGAGTGGGGATGGTAATGCAATGATGTGCTCCATGTTAATGTGCTGGATCCATCCATGGAGGATTTGCTCCAGTCTTGGGGTGCCATCAGTTTTTCCCTTAGTCTTTTGTAGTCCTAATAATGAGCAGCAAAATCAGATTAAATCAGGGCATGTTTACAAAATATTGTATTTGACTTTTTAAAATTTGTTTCCAGCTGGCCAGGACTGAGTTATTGAGAGACAGGGAGAAAGAGCAGGTTGTGCTTTGGGACAGCAGGGATATGGCTTGTGGGAGAGGGCCTTTCATTACTAGAGAGGGTTGAAATGGGATCTTTAAGGTCCATGCTACTATTTTGTGATTCTCTGTCTCCTTCAAAAACCTGCAACAAAGCAGGTCTGGCTTTGTCTTGATTTGCTTTTTCATGCAGAAAGTGTCTCTTAAACACTTGCTGTTACATTGATATGTCAGGCCCACTTCTACATCCTTTGCTGGTGTGAGAACCTGGGAGTGTTTCCTGTGGGATGCAAAGGAGGGTTGGAGCTGTGTGTGATACCTGAGCACTGGAGGAAGCCCTGCTGTGAATGTGCACTGCAGTTCTGTGTGCAGGGAATGTTCAGCTGTGCAGAAATCCAGGAAAGTGATTGACCCGCCAGATTAGGAATATTTGCTGTGATTTCTGCCCACGAAGAGTGAGTTTCTCCCAGCCATGCCTCGCTGCAGTTTGAGGACTGAAGTGACACTTGAGAAGTGCCCAGGCTTCACAATGTCCCCTGGGCAGGGAGCAGCTCACCCCAGAGCATCCCTGCCATCCTGGGGACCTCACCTGCATCCCCTGGCATGGTGTAACTCCTCTGTGCTCCCTGACAGGAAAGCAATTTACTGCAATTTACTATAAATCATCATAAAAGCCCTTCTCTTGTGACACACTCAGTCAGAAACCCTAAAGATGACTGACAGGCTCTTCATAAATATTTATGACCTCTAAAAAAAGATTGAAAGAAAGAAAAGTTTAATTCTTCCCTCAGTAAAGTTTGACAATGGAGACTTCTCTGCAACAGCCAGGTCTGCCCTTGTGCTGGCACAGCAGAAGTGGCCTCACCCTGCCCAGTGGAGCTGGCCCTGCCCAGGGTCACCCTCACCCCCAAAAACAGGAGGGTGCAGAGAGCCCAGCCCTGCCAGCTTGGCCACAGTGACAGAGGGGTGTCCCCATGCCCAGTCCCACTGCTGCTGCACTCAGGCATCAAATCCAGAGGAAACCTGGAGAGACTGGAAGTGCAAGAGGCAGTTAAAGTCCTAAAAAAATTGCCCAAAGTAGGCAAAGCTGCCTTTCTAATGGCCTTAGCACAGGGCTGCTGCACTTAATAGTTTCTTTTTACCATGAGGAAGCAAATCATGACCCAAACAGGGTCCTTCAAGGCCAGGTCTCCCAAGAGAAATCAGCCCACAGGCATTTAAGCCCATTCATTAAAGCATCTGAGGCTGATTAGGATTTTATATCCATGTTATTTTGCTACTTTGACTTCTGCTCTTTCTCAGTTTATAAATATTGTGACATTTACTGCTGCTAGTTTGGGAGAATAGGTTAGAACCGACCAAAGTCTCGGTCTATGTGCTGCAGAGTCAAGCCAGGAGAGGAAATTTGAATATGGAAAATTAAGCGAATATTCCTCAGATGAAACTGTCTCCCAATCATAAGTCATGTGATAATAAATTTCAGTTGAGTGACAACAATATTAACAAACTGAAAAAAAGATTGATGTGCATCACAGGTCCATGAATGCAAAATAAAAGGGAAAGGCTTGCTAGTCTGTGATAGGCAAAGTATAAATATGTATCACTTGGTTCTAAAGTGAGTTATGATTACATTTTCCTACTTGTACCTGAAATCTGTAGAGGTTATTCATCTTATCCCTGTATCAGCCATGACAGTTATGGCCACGCGCTGCATACGGCACAGATACCTGCTCAGCAGATAAATCAGCAGCCATGAAGGGACCTGTTGTTATCAATTTGATCTCCAGAATAAATATACAAATATGTGTACAGCATTGTTGTCACTGAGAACAATTTCCCTTCTTCTCGCCGATACATTTTTAAGAGGTTGTTCCAAGAGCCACTTTCTGACAATGCCAGAGGGAAACAGAGGGGAGCAATGATCAGGCAGGAAGACTAGATTTATGGACTGTTGTCTATTTTATTTAAAAAGGAAAAAAAAACCCAATCTCTTCATTCTAGCATCACTTGTCCTCGGAGTGCAGCGCTGGCTGTCTGCACCGAGCCGGGGAGGGAAGAGGCTGTGGGGAGTTACGGTCAGTGAACATCTGTAAGAGGAAACCATTCCTGATGAGGCTGAGAGTGGTATTGCCTCTCCACTGGTGCTAAAGAGCTAAAGGTTTTATGATGCAGCAGAGACTGTAGTTTAATCCTGATTTACCACGGCAGTTCAGCCAGGAGAGCTCAGCCAGGGCTCAGCCAGGCAGCGCAGGAGCCGCCGGGACCTGCCGGCCGCACACCCAGTGGAGGAGCTGGGGAGGGGGAGCCAGGGGAGATTTCTTCCCCTTTACTTGCAAGTCAGATCACAGAGACAGGCAGAAGGATATGGGAGCACTGGGACTGTGCCACTGCAGCACTGCCTGCAGCCTCTGAGCAGGGGGACATCGGGTCGTGTTGGGATCTGAGCGCTGGACAGGAGGGACGCTGTCCTGGAGGGCTCTGTCCTCACTGGGCTGTTTTGGACAGGCCACTCAGCCACATCCATCCAGGTGCCAGTCCTGGGGTTGCCATGGGTGACAGCCCCTCAGAGCCCCAGCTCCTGTCAGCTGTCCCTCCTTGCAGAATCACAGCAAGAGGAGATATGGGCAGCAGAGACACCAGTGTCTCCCAACATCAGAGTCATGCTGCTGGAGTATCCCAGCAAAATTGGAAGGAATTCAAACAACTCCAGTGCTATAAAAGGCATCTGCCTGTGTCCAACTGTCCCCCACCAAGGGAGGTACCTGGGCATTCCCCCCTGGCCTGAGGGTACATTGATCCATTGCATTCCATGCTTTTCAGGGGACCCTCACCACCAAGACCAGCTAGAGAGGATCATCAGGACACCAGTGGCACCCACAGAATGGTGATATTCTCTTTAATCTATCTCCGTCACTCTTTCTGTCCACCCCACCTCTTTTCTTTTTATTTCTCCTGCTTTTCCTCCCTCTCTCTCTTGTATTTGCTATCAAATAAAATCCATGATATTGACTTTGGCATATGGTCTCATTTACACCTTAATTCAGGCAGAGGCATTGCCAATCAAAAATTGGACTGTAACAGATGTGTTACAGGTGAGGGATGGAGCCTCTCCACATTCACCTAAAAATCCCAGCATGATGAAAAAGCAGCAGTGGCTACACAGCCAGTGCCTCGCCTGAATTTTATACGTGATACCAAGTACCCATGAAGATAATGACAACAAGAAAAAGTTTCCATCCTTGACAGCTACATTCTGCCCTTGTACTTAGTTTCTAAGTCTGGGGGGAAGAACAGTGGTTCTATATAATTTCAATTTCCAGGTAAGGCTGGAATGCAATCTCCTGATGACTCTGCCTCAGTAGCCCAGGGAAAAGACTTCTGCCTGAATTGTTTTGGGTCTTTAAATACTGTCTCTTCTGGGAAGTCTTTTGTTTCTTAATTGGTACCGTTCATGCAGCTGCATCACAACTGTGCTGAAAGTCCCCAGCAAGGATAGAGCCCCAGATTTGCCAGGAGATAAAAAACATTGTTTCCAAATAAAGTATTACATGGATAGGTGTTTGATCCTACAAATCATAACCTTCAGGCTCCATCCATCTCACAGAATTAATCACCTCCACTTCCCTGTCAGGCAGCCGTGTGGAATAAGGCTTTTACTCAGGTACACTGTGACTCTGTGCACACCCAGGTTTTAAAGTCTTCTGACCTTTTCTCCTTGGTTTTCTCCAAGATTGTGGAGAAATTCTTTTTAACCAGCTGTACATATTTCTTCAATAACAGCATGGCTTTGATTTTTATTTCCCTAGGGAAACCTCGAGTTTCACTCTGGAAAGTCAGAGGTTAATAAAGATGTGTTTGATTTGGAAATGAGAAGGCAAGAGGGAAATGCTGGCGAGCCTGAGAGTTGGGAGAAGCAGCAAACTTGATTGTGAAGATGGTGAGGATGTCACCTGCGAGGCACCTGAGATGCTGCACGCTGAGTGTGTTTCATGACATGCAGGGAGAGGAGATTAATCAGCTTGGGTTTTTTTCCCTAAACCATGATACTTTAATGAAAAACAACTTCTGTCCTTCTGTAAGAGCTATTCCTGTTCTTGAACTGTGAAGGAGGAGGAGGAGGGAGCAGGAAAATGCCATCTGAAATTGTTGAGCTAAATTCAGAGACAGCACATTCTGGCCAACAAGGAAGACGTAACCGTGTATCACAGCATTCTGTTAATGAGGATTCATTTTTAGCCCAGCTCGTCTGTAATGAAAACCCCTAACATTTAATTTCCATAAAGCCAGAATTAAGGCTGTCTTTAACCTCAGTGTTCTCTGCATATTTGATTTTGGCTGTGGTGTAAATCTTTGTGCTCAAATAGCAATGTAGGAGCCTCCTCCCACCATAATAAGTGGATAATGCTGACTCATAAGTCTCACTGTAATTCCAGACCAAAAATGTGCAGCTCCCATTGTTGGGAATACTGTCACTAAAAAGGTATCACTGCTTTAGTTAAATATTTGCAAAAAGAGAGGATTTGTTGCACGCTGAGACTTCTGTGTTTGCAGGAAAGCAGTGGTAAAAGAATATAGGTGGATACACTTGTTTTATATACATAAAAATTAGAAAAATTGTATTTTCCCTTGAATTTATTTTTAACTCACTTAGTGTGTTATATTGTCATGGCTATTTGGGCATGTATTTTGTGTTTTCCAGCATCAAAACATCACTGAAAATTTGGACTTTAAGCATTACAGTGTTCATTTTGCCATTACAGCTAAAGAAATCCACCACCAAACAAGACAGGAAGGACAAATCTCATGTCCCTGTGACACTCGAGCATACTCTAAATCACCACTCTCATTCACCTGCAGAGCTGTTTTGCATCACTGTAAAAACTGCCCAAATTATCACAAACAACAGTGGCAGAGGCTGATGTGCACTTTGCTGTGAAGGAGTGGAAGGTGAAAAACACCAAATTATTTGCTATGTCTTCATTTCATCCCCTGCCAAATGAAGACACTTCCAGAGGAGGCTGGTGGGGGTTTGGGTTTCTTCCTGAATGTCTGGAAGAGCTCTGAGAAGGTGGAAAATGCAAAGGAATCATAAAGTATCCTTTCAATAAGGCTTCCTGGAGAAATCAGGAATCTTAATGTTAATTAGAGCTGTGTGAATAATTCATAATGGATCACTCATTAAAAGAATGCTGCTCCTTCCTTCTGTTTGCAAATCGTCCATAAGCAGATTTCTCTGGATTGTGTTTTTTACTCAAAGCTATTTGCTAAATTATTTTAGGGGAGTATTTGCTCTGTGCCTCATTCAGGAGGAGTGAGCTGGGCATATTGAATGGTGAGAATTCACCATGATCACCTCAGTTTTCATTGGATATATTGATCACCTGGAGGGTTTCTGCTGCTGGCTGGATGTGTTAACATTTGGAAGACGGACTCCAGCACGAACACTCGTACACTGGATTACAGCTCCTTGTGCTCCCCCATCTGTATGTCACATCCACCCACTGTCTCTCTGTTCAGGACTTGCCTTTGCATAGAATTATTCAGAAATGTTTAAATCAGAATAATTATTCCTGAATAGCTCTCTCTGTGAGCACTTATCCTATAATAAGAGTGCTGTGTACCAGTTTAGTTTAATCTGCTTGAAAGTGAGCTAAACTAAACAGGAATAAGGCATGCCAACTGCAAAAGAAAAGATGCCACAGAATTGAAATTCACAGCCCATCTCTTGCTTTTTAACACAAAATCCTTTTTCTGGGTCAAAGAGGGGCTGAGGCTGTAGTGTGAGCACTCAGTAAATACCCTGCTCAAAGCACCCACTGTTAGGGAGGAGGTGCTCAAAGAGACTTTGAGTATGACCCCAAACAGCTGGTCTTTGGTAATCCAAATGATTTCCCATGTGTACACAAATCCTTTGGCTCCAGCACTCCCTGCCTCGGGGGTGTGCAGCCCCCCAGGCACAGAGGGGTTAATGAGCCAGGGAGCCCCACAGAGCAGGGCCAGGATTAGGATCAGACTCCAGACCCAGCCACCTCCAAACCCCCAGCTCCATCCTCGGAGTAAAATTATTCCTGGGTGGAAGAAAAAGAAAGAAACAGAAAGACTATCAAAAGCTTGGTGGGTAAATATTCCTCCTGCACTACAAACCGTTGCTTACAGCTAGTATTTTTTGGGTAATGATCTGCTTTTAGATTTTCTCTGAGATGTATATTCCATCTCTTTGGCACTGTCTCAGCCTTATCTCCGCTCATTTTTTTTTTTCGCTTTCTTAAATCTCTTTCTTTACCTTTAAAACGCTCTTTCCCCAAGCAGTTACAGATGTATTATTGCTGGTTTTGCTCTTAACATGCAGCTGAGCAGCTCGGGAAGCAGAGGGAGGATGCTCGTGGCAAACTCCACATCCTGGATGCAGCTGAAGGAGCTGCTGCAGCTGAGCTGACCCCCTACCTCGAGCACCACCAAGGGCAGTGGTGCTGCATCTGCCCGAGGGGGAGGTGAAACCAGGGCAGAAGCTTGCAGCAGAACACCACTTTATAAAGGATACTAAAATAAATTAAAATAATAATAATAAAAAATAATACATGAGGAAAAGAAGTCTTTAACGTCAGAGGCATGGATTTCATTTTCTCAGAGCCAGCAGGAAGGCTCCCTGTGCAATCACAGGTAGGATTTGCACAAGTACTCCAAGCAGTCACATTTCAGAGCAGGGTCTCACTTTCACAGGGGCACTTCTTGCCAAACTTCAGCTGCTTAAGTTTGGTACCACCCTCGACCTGGTGATCTCAGGTTCATACATGCCCAAAGGAGGGAGAGAGTCATTCTCAGCTGGACACTTCAGCTAGGAGAGATTGTTTGTGCTCTGCTGAAACAACAAATCTGAATTAGGTTCCCTGGTGAGGCCAACAGGAAAGTGGGTTGCAGCAGTCTTTACTGGGGTGAAAATCACAAACATATGGGGGGTTCCAGGAGTTAAAATAAAATATGTTCTTAGAGATAAATTAGGTTTGAACTACCAAACCTGAGAGTAAGAAATTGCCCAGATACCTGGAGACATTGGCAAATGGAGAGTTTGAATTTCAGTGTGTGACAGGGCAGAGGTGCTAAATGACAAACAGGCCAGGCTGCTGTGATGACAGCTGGGCTGCCCAGTGCCAGCAGTCCCTTCCATCCCACCCTGGCATCTCCTGCCTGGCCCCACACCATCCTCTGTCATCCTCCAGCCATTCCTCGGGCAGCTTTGACAGGAGTTCCCCCAGCCTTGGCTGCCCTGCTCCTTCTGACAGCTTTTGGATTAACAAGAGTTTAATTCAAAGTCATTGATGTGCCCCAGTATCCTGATCCTGTGCCTCAGTTTCCCTGGGGAGGCAGTGCCAGGGTGAGCTCCTGCTTTGTGCTGAGGCCCAGGAGCAGGGCCAAGGCTCTGTGAGGGATCCCTGGCTCAGTTTCCCTTTGTGCCCATTCCCCCCATTCCTCCAGGGTGCTGCTCCCTTTCCTCTAAGAGCAGCAGGCACTGACACCGCATTGCAAACCTGCTGAAGCACCAGGGTGATGCCTTTTGGGACTACCTAAAAACAGAGGCAGACAAAATCAAGGGCATAAAAAGCAGTTCTGTTTATTGAAGGGCCTTCAGGTACATTTCAGGCCAATGAAGCCCCCCAGGGGCTACACCCAAAATGCATGACAGGTCACAGGTTTCCACACTTTTATAAGTTTGCTCCATTTGCATATTGGGGGTTAATTAATTACAGCTTCAGGTAATGAAGTCATTTACCCCAAGTTTGCTCCCCCCAACTCACTTTTGTTCCCATCTCTCAGGCCCTGAGGCAGTGAGGTGTCCTTGATTGCCAGGCCTGGAGAGGAATTGTTGTGTCTGCCCAAAATGGGAAAGCAGCAGCTCACACTGCGTGTGGAGTTTAGAGTTACACACTAAAGAATTGCAGGAGTAATCAAATATATGAAAAACATAAAACTAAAATCCTAAGGCATCAAGGGGAGGCTCAGCCCACCATCCAGGCAGAGGAAATATCCCACTTGGAGGCCGTGGATGAAAAGGCTCCTGAGAGAGCCCTTCCAGGAGCAGGGCCATGGCTCCCCCTCATTCCCATCACCACATCCCCAGGGAGCAGCAGGGACTTTAAAGGATGAAGTTGTGCAGTCACCTGCCAGCCTTCCCCAGCCCAGGCCATAAAGCACAGCAGCCAATGGCACCTCTGTCCCTGTGCTTCCCAGGAAGGGGATGTTAATATACCCCATCTTTATTATCCTATCTGAAAAGATATTTCGTTTTACCAGTTTTTACTACACAATCTCAATAACTCCAACTTGTTTAAAGGCTCACTGCTCCAGGAAAATGCATTACATCTTGGCTTTTAAATCTGCCAGCTCCCATTTATTGATATTAATAATAGATTGGGAAAGCTGTTCTTTTTATTTTGGCCCTCTGAATATTTTTTTTTTCTCAGTAGCTCTAAAATCAAATATTTTAAAAAGAAATTGTCTTCAAGCAGTATTTCTGTATCCTAAAGGTGGTCCCACTCTGTGTGCTGCTAAGGAGTCATTTGCAGTGCTTAGGAAAGGGGAAAAGTGATAGCAAAAATATAGCAAAACTGTTTGATAACCATTTATGAGTCCAAAGTGTCCAGGGAAAAAGTTTTTAATAATAAATACCTAAATTAGTTTTCATTTAAAGTTTAGGCATCTTTAATTTATAAATGCTATTTAGGCAGAGAAAAGTTGATGAGGGCTGGAGTAATTACTTGCATAAATGGAAATACAAAACTTTGGTTCTTCTACACAGTTTGGTCTCCTGCTAACTCCACAGAGGTTTTTTTAAGCTGAGCTCACCCGGGGAATTGCTGCCTGCATGTTTATGTATTTACTGTAAAGCTACTCTTTTTTTTAAACTTTTTTTTTTGCCAAGCCAGCATTGGCTTTTTAATCTTTCACTCGTTTCAGCATTACTGTAGTGGAGGAGGATATTAATGGCCAGGCCCTTTTCTCAGGAATGCTGGTGTAAAATCAGAGTAAATGGGCTGAAGGCAGTGGAATTTCTCCATGTTTTAAGCATCCACACACAGCCCCTGGTGCTCTGGGGACATGGGAACCTGGGATCACCTCGAGTTTACCTTTGCCTCTCTCCTGCTGTGCTAATAAAAACGTGAGAGTGGAATTTTGGCCAATAATAATTCCTTTTCCTCTGCTGTCCGCTGTATAAATGCAATCCCTGCATTATTATATTGAAGCTGGGAACCTCTAAGCAATTACTTCCCAGCACATTAACATCCATGTGCTAAATGCTAAAGGGTTTATTCAGTGCATTGCAGGATCAGGTTATTGCTGAGTCTGTCCATCATGCCCAGAAATTACTGCTATAAGTGCTTTAAGAGCATGGCCAGGACAATGGAGATATAACCCAGCTGAAGGACTGCAGTGCTCCTATTTGGAGAAAGGGGAAAAAAAGCAGCAAAAGTGTCCAGATGCACAAAATCTCATCATCAAAAGCTCATTGCTGGAGGGACAAAAAAAAAAAAAAAAAAAAACCTTAAAAAAAAAAGAGACACAAACAACTTTATACTGAAATTGAGTGGAAATTGGAATAGTGAAGGAAATATGCTTTCTTTTTCAATTCCAGATGCTCATGCAGTCTTTTGCCTGGGATTAAGAGGTCACTTATTGCAGCCTTAAAGGATAAGGACTGGGCTAGATAGGAGAATCAGCAGCTGTTTATTCTGTAAATGTTTGAATATGAATCAGGTCTTCCTTTTCAGAGATTTGCTTATTACTTTTATTTACCAGGATAATATCAGAACTCTAATTAATTCTCCCTACCTCTTTCAATCCTCAGTCTCTCGGTGCTTCAGCAAAGCTCGAACCCTTTAGAGCTTTCTATCTATTGACTGAAATATCCTTGTTTATAAGGATGGCTATGTCTTCATCTTTTCAGCTGAGATTGCCTTAAAATGTACTAGTGCAGAGCACAGAGATAATGCTGGGGGAATAATAACTTCTTTTTTTTTCTTTTTGCATTTTGTTATCAACTAGTGGTTTATTTCTGTAATTGTCTTTATCAGAGTCCTTGGTGCACAGTGGTTAATATTCAGGAATGGTATTATCTCTCTCAAAATTTAGAAATATCAGCCTCACTGAGACATCCTGAGGTCTGGGGCTATGAAGTGACTTCTCCAAAATCACCTAGGAGAGGATTTTAAGGCTGAGATTCAATAGACCTAAATGTGATGCTCAAAAATCGGTGTCCAGTCCCAAAGTACCTCTGCAAACTCTTTCTGGGGTCAATTGCCACTCTCTGGAGGCATTTCTGGAGGCAAATGCAGCCCTGAAAGGACAAATGAGCTCTCTCTCTGTGCTAATTCAACAAGGATTTTGTTTATTCCTGATTATTTCTGTGAGTGACACTTGTATTACTGGAGTTTGTTGTTTGTTCACAGCACTCTCTCTGCAGCTAAGGCCTTTGTTTGTGCAGTTGACCTGAATGTTTCCAGGTTTTAAAAGTTTCCAATTAATTCCTATTGACTCCTTTTCGATTTTAAGAAAAATTTCCTTCTCCTTCTTGTGACTCTGGTGCTCCCAAAATAGTTGTTCAGTAAAAATAGCTTTTAATAACCCTGTGGCCCAAAGAGGGGCCCAGCCATTTCCTAAACACAGCACGAGGTGTTCTCTCTTGATTATGCATTCGTTATTGATAATTATTAATTATATGCCGGTTATTACACCACTCTCTTGTTCTATTGGCATGCTGTGCATTTCAGAGAGGCAAAAGCCATTCCAAGAGGAATGGGTGATATCTGCTGAGCACAATCATTAATAACTTTATGATAATGATGTACAACTACTTAGCCCTGAGCTCTGGAACACACAAGGAAGTCCAGCCTAGGCTGGTTCTCACCCTGCTCTGCACATGAGCCCTTTGCCACTAAGGCTGGGACACTTCTAGAGCCCAAAGAGGGAGGTGATAATTAGTTACCAGTAATTAGAGGACGTTGCCCAGGCTTGGGCCTCTTGGATTTTTGCAGTATGGTGTTACTCTTGGATTTTTGAGGAACTCCAAGCACATCCCTGGTCATGCCCAGCCACCTGAGCTTCCTTGAGCAGCCTTGGTGTGCAAGAAATGCAAAGCAGGAAAATCATGTCCCTTGCTTGGTGTCTGAAGTTGGACCATTACACAAAATTCACTTTGAAAAGCTTGATCCTCCTTCTTCCACATCTCTTTGAGCACTCCAGTGGTGGAAACAACACAGAAACAATAGCCTTGGCCATGGGGTTTTCTCCCTCTTCATCCATCCAGAGCACCAGGGCCAAGGGAAAGATCCAAACCTCCCACTGACAGACACATTGTGGTGAAGGGAGTCCCTTGGGATTTACCTCAACACCCAAACTCTCCTCCCAACACTCCCCTGGATCTGCCAGGCTGTGATGTTTGGGTTTCCAGCCTGGGTGTTATTTGAATGTGCTGTAAGTAGCCTCTTGCTGGCAAATATGAGATGCTGATAAGCTTCTGAAATCTATATTCCAGCCTTGAGATAACAAGACAACAAATTTTTTACATCCTAGGGAATGAAAAAATGTGACAGGCTGTTAGGGGAAGAGATCAAGATATGTGCAAACACATTCCCTGTCCCTCCATTCCTGACTCAGTCATCCCCTGGATGACACAATTGGGGTGAGGGGAGTGTCCTATTTCCCAGAGAGGGGACAGAAGGCATGGAAGCACCAGGGCTGGAATTGATTTTCCTCTGCTGGAGCAATTACATTCCCAAAGTGGCAAAAAAAAAAATAAAAACAAATGAGTCATAAACACCCCATTTGAATCTTTAAATGAATATCGGATTTTAATTATAGAGGTTTAATTTTTAGAACGGAAAAGCTACTTTTGCACAATTACTGCATGGAACTTTTAATTAACTTTCAAGAACTTTCTCTTACTTAAAAAAATCTAATTAATAATACTTAGGGAACTATTAGCATAAAATAAGTCATGGATGGGGTGGAGAACTATAAAGCATATATTGTACAAAATCACTCGGAAGAAAGACTTGTTAATTCTAACAACAAAGGCAAAGTTTCCAGCTTTCCTAGTTCTGGCCTATAAAGAGCCTTTTTTTGCTGAATGAAAGCATGAGAAAGACATGGAAATCATAGGATTTAGAACAGAAAATGCTGTTATGTTAATCAGCTACTGCAGAGACCTGCAAGACTGGGAGAGGGGGTCTCTTTCAGCAGAGGTTCCTTTATTTGGGGGGATATGACCCTGGTAGGTGGGGTGGCTCTAGGGAGATAGGGAGTGAAGGGGTAAGGAATGGGGTTGGGAACCCTCTTGATTGCTCCCCAAAGAGCCCAAACCCAGCTGTGAAGAGAGGAGCTGAGCCTCACTGCTGGCCAGCAAAAGCAGGAGAAGGGGCTCTGAGCTTTTCTTGCCACCCACCACGAGCTGGGAGGGTGGGGATAGAAGGGAGCTGCCAAATCAGGTGTACCAGAAACCTTCCCAAGGCATCCCACAGCCCTTCTGAAGGAAAGGGTCTGTGTTTATGCAGAATCTCCAGGCAAGAGCAGGCTCAGAGCAGGAGGGGGGACGGTGCTGTGACGTTCTGGTGCAGAAGGATATTATTGCAGGAGCCAAGAGGGAAATTAAGTCAGGCTACAAGGACACAGGGAGGGCAGCCTGTGGTAGAACTTGTTGCTTCAGTAATGGAACAACAGCGAATGAGAGTCACTCCACAATAATATTTTGCCCAGGTCTTGTTCCAGCTGAGTTTTAAATTAACCAGTGGATACAGCTGTCAGCATTTCCTTTATGAGATTGCTCCTACACAAGAAATCCTCCACAGTCTAAGCAGCGTTTTTGGAAATCTCTGTGTTTGAGCCTGATCATCTCGTGCTCTGCCAACATTGCTTTGACTCAGCTAAATGTACACTGAATTAAAGTGAGACCTGAACATCCTGGACACAGTGTCCTCTATGGCCAGCTCAGCCAGAGAGAGCTTCCACCCCAATATTCCTTCAGAGAGGGAGGGAGGCAGGCAGGCAGGCAGGCAGGCAGGAAGGAAGGAAGGAAGGAAGGAAGGAAGGAAGGAAGGAAGGAAGGAAGGAAGGAAGGAAGGAAGATTTGAGTCAGAGGGGTAGGAATTGAGGTGTGCAGCCCCTTTTCCTAATGAGCTCTCTGACCAGTACAGCTGAAAAGTAAATCAATGAGCAGGAACAAAGTACCTGGAACAGAAACATAAAACTTTGGATTGGGGACCTGCTTGAAGACCCCAAGGGCAGAAACATCCTGCTCTTTGCATTCTGCTTTTGCAGCAAACTCACAAGCTGTGCCCAGGCTGCTGCCAGCCAGGCTCTGAGAGCAGAGAATGGGATAAATCCTCCACCTTCCTCCTCCTCTGTGCCTGGGCAGCAGCCCGAGGGCAGATCACACAGCCTGACACAGCCTATTGCTGTCACAAGGCTCAGGGGACCCTGGTCCCTGTCACCTCCCAGGCATGGCTGGGATTTTCTGAAGCAGAACTGGCCCAGCTGGCTGAACTGGACCACATCAATCCCAGTTTGGATCAGGTCATGTTTTGGGACCCTGTAGCCTTTGACTAAGGGTTCTCTTTTTTGTGATGCCTGCTCGGTGTTGTCACCCTCCCTCCTGTGTCACAGCCCTCCTGCACTGACCATTCAGACAAAACTTCTGTCGTGGCACCCAGCACTCAGATTTCCCTTCTTTGTGTTCCTTGCTCCCCTGTTTTAGCAGGTCTGCCTGTGATGCCTGATCATGCAGGGCTGTAGGATGAGGATTTTGGCTGGAATTCTGTGCTCATGGCAGAGGAGCAGCGTGTTCCCCACGGAGCCAGGCATGCAGCAAGGCCTGGGGGCTCACCCACAACCCCAACAGCCTGTCTGAAATAACTTTAAACCTCTTGGCCCAGGTTTTGTTGGCTGCTTTTTGGGGTTTTTTCACTCACCTTCTCCCACAGGGATGATTTGGAGCTCGCTCAGATGAATCTGCACAGTCAGGAGAGGTGAGGGTGATGTGTGAATGCCCTGCAGGAGAAAAGGGGATGAAGATGAGGAAGGCAAAGAGAGGAAGGCATCAACTTGAGCAAGTTCACACTTAAATCCTACTAAAAATGTGATCCAGAGCTCCTGAGTGCACAGGACACATGCTGGACTGCACTTATCTCAGTCCTCTGACAGGCTGGGAACTCAGAGATGTGTTTTTCTCTGGAGCTATGAAAACATGTCACAAAATCTTCTACTTTTGCATTCCAAGTAATTTTACTTTTACAAGAAAAAAAAATCACCCTGAGCTCCTGAAAAACAACTGCCACAATAACAAGAAAAGGAAAAAACCCCACCAACACCCAAACGAGTTGTGATTCTCACATCCCTGCTAGGATGTTCCAAATATAACCACGAAACACGGTTCTTAAGCCTGTATTTATTACTACACAAATCTAGTTTAAAAACAGCTCTACAGGGGTTTGTGTTCAGCTGTAGCACAAGAGCAGAGTGAAAAGGACAGTTGTGCCAGCAGAACTGTAGGGCTGCACTGACCTCCAGTGGAATTGGGAGAAATACTCCAGTGGCAGAGGCTTTTTTACAGCCCTATGAAGCCAAAACTTGCCTTGTTTCGAGCTTTATAGAGGCACCAAATTCATATAAGGATCAGGGAATTTATTACAGATTACTGTATACTTAGGATTAATACATTAAAATACTGTAAGGGGATTTGTTTGGAATAACATTTCCAGTCTAAGTCTAGCCTCATCAAATTTAAACTTAAATATGCAGGTATTAAATAGAGCTTTCCAAAATCAATCAGCCTGAGGGGTTTTTTAATTGATTGAGGAGGAATTTGAACTCCCCTTTTCCATCGCAGGAAATTGTTAAAGACGGTTCATTTCACTTTTCCCATCCAAAAACCCTTTTCCTTTTGATTTGGTCACCTAATCACGGAACTCTAATGACAGCTGCTCCGTGACATTTCCTCTCAGTGCTTAGGAGGAGTTTTCCAAGGTCAGACAAAGGTGATGGAACAGCAGAGTGGCACTTCTCAATCTGCATGGGGATGATTGATCGCCCCATCAGATATTAGAGAGACACGGTGTCCTTTCATGTCCTGATCAAAGGAGAACATCCTGTGCCCGGGATATTCTCCAGAGTGCCTTCATTTAACAATCCCAAGGTCAGCTGGAGGAAAACGTGGCATCTTTTCCTCTGGCAATCTCCAGCCGTGGTGGCTCCACGTGGGCTGCTCTAGGAGCTGAACGTCCTCGGAATGAAAAGGAATGAAAAGGAATGAAAAGGAGTGACAGTGACACAAATGGCTCAGAGAGAAACAACTCCTGGGTGCTAAAAGACAGCCTTTCCTGGGAGCAGTCCCTTTCCCTGGAACAGCTAGAGGGCCCTTCCAAGTTGTTCACGAATTTTCTCTGAAGAGCAATTAGAGAACTGTTGTTCAAAGTGTGCTCAACAAGGAGGCAATGAAGACCTCAAAGGGAAGAGGCAGAGACTCTTGGCTTGATAAAGCCACTCCAGAAACAAGCAGGGGGGAGTCAGGCAGGCAAGGGGAGCTGAAAAGAGCAGGAAAACAAGAGAAATTGAGACAGTGCTCTGGGGTTGGGGTTTTTTTTTTTGGGTGGGTATTTTTTGGGGGAGGAGTTATTTTGGTTTTGAAGGCAAGGCGAAAATATTTCCATCCAGAATTGTCAAAGGCAGTGAAACAAAACGTTTTGGCTTTGCATTATTTAACCTTACTTAACGAGTTCCCAAGCCCTTCATTCTAACCACCCTTCAAACAGAGGCCAAATATTAAATTTGAATTGCAGTTGGACAAGTAGAAGGGTTTGATTTCCTCAAGAGCCTCCCAGGCCCTTTGTTGTATTTGCTCTGCACCCACCTTCATCCCCTGTGTGTGACAAGCAGCAGCAGGCCCAGGAGGCAGAGAGGTGGGGTGCCACTCACCACCTTACACCCCACCAAGGCTCTGTTTGGCCTCAGAATCCCATCACTTAGCACTGTTCCCCCTGAAACAGAAGCATTTTAAAAAATCCCACTCATTTTGCAAGCCCTGCTTAAGCCATAGCTGGTCTGAAGCAAACAGAATGTGTTCCACGTGACAGTGGGATCCTTGGGCTCTTGCTTCCTGCTCTGCCACTGTCACACAGACCCTGGGGATGTTCACAGACATGATCACACAAGGAAAAACCCAATATTTCCTTGCTGGAGTGGCAGGAGCAGAGGTGTATTTGCTTGGTTTATATTTCAGAAGTGTATTTTCTGATATTTTACAGCAAAAGGAACAGACGCAAACCTGCCTCAGGAAAACTGGTGGCACAGAAAAATTCCAGCCCAAGGTTTGGCAAAATTATAATCAACTGCCAGCAGTGTTTTTCTAATGAGAGGTGTCAGGTGATTTCAATAAGTACAAATGCTGTTCCTATGTATAATTGACTGTGAATATGAATTAAGATATATGTCAAACTATTTAAATGCCTTGTGACTTTGGTTTTATGAAATACCCTGATCCACCTTTAGCAGAGTCTTCAAGGGTTTTTTTTATCCCACTCACAAGCAATAAAAAATTTCACATGAGATTTCTTGATATTAGTGCTATCACAGAGCAAGAGAGTAACACACAGCAGGTGGAGGGACACTGTGCATGTAATACCCTGTGTGCTAACTGAGATTTTTCCTTCAGCAGGCAGGATTTGTTGTTGCTATAGAATGAGTCCAGCTGTGACTTTTCACAGAAATCCTCCCCACATGGCCAGGGCAGCCTGAAACACCTTCTCTCCTTCTGGGTATGAACCCAGCTGCACTGGAAAGGCCCCATGGCTCTGGGAAGTCCCATGGAATCCTCTAAGAGGGAGATGATCCTCAGTGTTTTTGGAAGCTGCCAAGCTTTAATGCCTGTGGTGTGTTACTTCCTTGGGAATGCATGAAAAATATCAGTTAGGGAAGCAAAGAAATAAGACCTTGAAAAAATAATGACAAAAAGAAAAAAGGTGAAGAAAAAGAACTAATTTGCCTTCTAATGATGGTTCTCTGTGAAGCCCTCTCCCTCCTGGGGCACATGGACACACCAGGGATGTTGCTCTCAGGTGGTACCTCAGTTAAAGGCATCACCCAAATTCCACTCTCTTCCCAGAAGGGAAAACATTCCTGTTTTTAATCCATTGTAGCTTCTCCTTGCACTCTTATTGTAATGCAGCTAGTGCACTGGGTTTATATAATCTATCATATCTTAATTAAAAGGTCAGCAGCTTTCCCCTGGACTTTGTTCATTTTGGTTTAGTGGCACCAAACTAAAGCGATTGGACATTATTGGAAAAACATGTCTTGATGGCACTGAACCAAGACTCCTGACAAATCAGTTGGCAGAGAACTTCACAAGTGTGACCATTCATCATTCTCTGCAATAGTTATTTGTTTCAAAATGTCAGAATTTTCCACAGATCAGAAGTTCCCTTTCCTTTCTGTCTCTATTGCAAAGTCCCTCAGCTGAGACCCCCCTGCACTGAGTCTTGTAGGAATGCACAGATCAGCAAGACATGTCAACTGCTACTGAAAGCATAAACAAAGTAATGGAAATTATCCTTAGAAAGCAGAAAAATATGGATGTAATGTCACAAAATTGTTTGCTGAGTGTTGAACAATGAGGTGAGCCCTCCAGCCCAAGTATAAAACATCTCAATTATGCAAACCCCAGATTCATTATTTTTGAATACATCCACTTTGATGCTGTACTGCACACAAGTGCAGTGCTGTGATTCCTCCTACCATGTGGCATTACTCCTAAGTTTGTTATGGAAAACTAGTTTTGGGATAGAGATTTGGCCCATCAATTAGTAGTTGTGAAAATGTGGGAGAAGAGTAAATTAGATAAATATTTTCTCCCTTGAAAAAGTTGCATGGTTTTTTTTAAATTTAAGTATTTCTTCATCTGATTTACTACTTTAAAACCCTAGTTGTTTATTTCCAAGGTCCCACTTATCAATGCCACATCAGGGAGCAGAAATGTTCTCCACAAGTTCATGGTCCTCAAATCCAAGGGTGGGATTTTTTAAAGGAGTCTCTTGGTGAGGTTTCTGTGGAGCTGGGGGGATGCTGTTCCTACAGTCTGGTGACATGGTCAGGCTGCACTACCAGGACAGTCCTTTGCCACCCTGTTGAGCAGTTCTGGGAGCTGGCAGAAGCATCCACATCTGCAATGACCTTTAGGCAAACAGCACAGGCTGTTTATAGGCAACAAATTTCACTTACAGTCACATCAGAAGTCGAATTCTAAGGGTTAAATCACCCCATCAGAGAGCTAAAACAATATCCTGCCACGTATTCCCCATCAAGAGCAATCAGCACAGCTCTGAATTTTGTGGCTGTTTATAACAAACTGCCCATAAACAAGCTGCAGACCCAGGCAGGAACTTGAGATAACAAATGAATTGGAGCAAATCTCAGCAACAGCTCCTGGACAACTCATGGACGGGAAGGAAACTAAATTAATCAGATAAATTATTTGCTCAGCTCGGGTAGAAAATGTCAAATACTTCAAAACTAAGCTTTTGGCAGCAGGATTGCTGTTCCCGGATCTATTTAAGATTTCTGCCTTTTGCATTTGTCAACAGGGCTGGGAAGTGAGTGTATTTCAGGAGGGGTGATGTGCCATGCTGGACACATAGGCACAGCCCCTGGCTACCTTCAGTGAGGGTGCAAACCCCTGGAAAGCAAAATGCTGCTCCCTGGGCTGAGGGAAAACTCTTCCCAGCAGCTCAGAACTAAGCCTGAGCACAATATCTCTGAACTGATTTTTCTCCAAAAGGCTTTGACTGCTGATTTTCTTAGGGGTGTTTCAATGAGATTTATCTGCTTTATGGAAATATTAACTCTGTATTTGGAAAGTCCACACAAAATTAATTTTTCTCGCTGGAAGTTGGAGGATTTTTATTCTGGGAGATTGCTGCAGTGCCGAGGGGAGGGATAGCCCAGCTGGCTGCTGTTCCCTCTCCCTGTGGTCACAGGGCTCCCCAGCCAAGCCTTGGCTTCCACAGTGGCACTTGCCAGACCCTGGGTGTGCTCCCATCCCATCCCTGCCTCAGCCCCCAGGAGCCCTGTAGGACTGGGTGTCCATTCAGGAAGTTTTTCTGTTGGTGATTTCTATTTTCCTCCAGAGCCAAACCACACTTGCTGTAATCCAAGACAACAATGTTTTCACCTGGAATCATTGTGGCTTTCAGCCAAAAAAAAAACAACAAAAAAAAAATCCACAAAAATCCACACCAAGAAAAAGCTCTCCAGAAAGCCTTACTGTATTGACATGGATGCGATTTTAAAAAATAAAGTTTTACAAAAGGAGAATCAACATTTATTAGAGTTGTATAGTTGCACACCTTGTTTCATTTCAAAGCAAATCTCCAGGTGTAAAATTTTCCCTCTTGTAGAGAATCAGAATAACATTCCTGCAGCAGCCAAATCCCATCCTCCCTTGTGTCCAGGGTGAGCAAAGGACAGGACTCTATCCAGGGGCTTGCAAAAAAAAAAAGTCAAAGAAACATGCAAAAATTTGTAAGTTTGGCAGGACCCTGATGTGTCTCACCAGCTTGTGTCACTGGAAATTTCAGCTTTCAACTAAGACTTGGTAAATTTAGTTTAGAGCATCAGTTTGAAGGAGATATATGAGCCTATAAGGCATTTATCCACAAAGTAAAACCAGTATTTGCTGATAATTTCTCCCAAGCCAGCAGCTGTGTAGGTGAGTGAGGAAACACCTGTCCAGTTTCTCTTACTTCAGTAAACTGGCCACTGTGAGGTTCCAAAACAGCCTGGATCTTTTCTTAGGAACCTCTTTCCATATTTCAGGGGGGTGTTAAAGCTGAAGGGAGTGCTTTGCTGAGTCAGAGTTTGCTTCCCACCCAATGGCAGGCTCGCAGATTATCTCCAGCTGGAAGGGACTGGGTGGATCATCAGTCCCTGCTCTGGATGGATGCACAGCCACAGCTGAGGACACCTGGCTGGCACTGCCAGGTCTGCCCATCCCACACCCTGGAGGAGCTGGGAGCTGTCTCCTTGCTGGGTTGAGTGCAGGGTGTTCAGTGTTTATTGTGTTCCTAACAAAGTCTGTTATCAGCAGCTTTGGAGTTTGTTGCTATCTTAGACTAATCACAGTAATGAAGGCATTGAGCAGAGCCCTTCTCAGGTGGCATTTACCATTGTTTGCTGCAGATAACATAAAGCTTTCTGATTACAGTCGGCTTTTATCACTTCAGAGCAAATCTACTCCACTGAAATGTGCTAATAAAACCCACGGAAGCAACAAACTGGAAAGAAGTGTTACAGCAATAAAGGAACACGAGGGAAAATGTACAGCTTTTGCCATTGTTATCATATTCAATTTATTAAGATCTAACCATTTTTGTAATATGGTGCTATTGCTGGGGGTTAATTTAATCTTCTCTAATACCAGGCTCCAGTCAGTTTTCAGTGTCAATTTAGATGTAATGCATATTTCTGCATTGCAATCAGAGAAACCCCCTCCATGGCCCCATGACCATATGCTTTCAACAATCCAAGAGCAAATGTCCAGCACTTTACACATTCATTTATGAGATTAGCTCCAGCCTTTAAACACACAAATCCCAGACAGGATCTTGGGCCTTGTGGCTCTGAGGACAGAGTGGCTGCCACAAGGAAGCACTGAGAGCCATCCTCCTGTGCTCCCCTTGGAAAATCATCCCTAATTCTGCTGTCTCTCACTGCAAGGCCCCAAAGTCAGGGTACAGAACTGCTGGGTTAAATCCTGAGGTCTTCGTTCAATCTGTGCTGAAGGCAGCAGCTGGTTTGCACATGTAAGGGTACTGTAAAACCCAGCAAAGATTTTAAATTACCACTGGAGTGGCTAAAGAGACCAGGCAAGACAGCAATCTACACGAAGTATAGAGAGGGGAAAGCTGAATCTAAATATTTGGGCCAGTGCAGGAGATGGAGAATCTGTGTCCTCACATCTGCACACAGGATAGATGGAGAGTTTGTACCTATAATCACCCAAAATAAATAGTACCAAACTTTGTGTCTGCTTTGCATGAGAGACACTGACCTGGCTGAGATTTCAATCCTTGTCTTTGCCTTCAAGCTCTCTCTTGCAAATGAAGAACATCAAACCTCTCCTGTACCCCACCTCCCTGACTGATACCTGGCTCCATTCTGCTGCTCTCCTATGATCTGTGGTGTTGTTTTCTTCTGAAACATTCAGTTCCTGCTGCTTCTCTTTTGGTGTGCTCCTGTGCAGCTAAAGCATTCATCTGACAGCAGGAGCAGAGAGGAAAAGCAAGTTACTGGAACACACTTCCCTTCTTTGGAGCCTGGTAGGTTTCTGGATTGCACTGGACGTTGCTCAGCCTCTGTGATCAGACACTGCACATTCCTGGACCCATCACCATCTACATGTCCATCTTGGGGGACATGTTTCCTGAGCCATGGGAGCCTCCTGGCTGTTCTCCCAGCCTTCACTTTGTTCCCTTCATGGGCATGCTTTTAAGAAAGGAGAAGAAATGGGGATTAAAGAGGAGACAACAGATCTCACATCTGTGGTATGCTCAGACTGACATAACTGACTCCCTCTGTCCTAACAGAGCAGATGGAGACACTGAAACTTCAAAAGATCCAGTGATTTAGCAAGGTCACTCAAGAGCAAAGGGACAGAGATTGAATTTAAGCCTAAAACACTCACGTTCTTTTCCTCTCCCTCTGGTCTCTAATGAGAGCCCCAAGTGTGGAGCCAGGGATGTCAGAGGTCCAAAATGGAAAGGCAACCTGTCTGCAGCATTCTGTCAAAACCCTTGCACAGAGATCACTCACAGTTCAGGCACCTCTAAGAGAGGCCATGCAAGATCTAGCAGGCAATTAATGAGATTTCCAAGGCAATGGGTAAATTAGGTGCCAGCAGAGAGACTTCCAGTTTCCTACAGGGCTTGGGGTGAGTGAGAGGGGTGGATGCAGAACTGGAACAGACCAGAGAGGACAAAAGGTGTGCCACTGCCTCCCTCACCCTCACAGCTCCTGGCACGAGCATCTCCACACGTGCTGTGTAATCCCAGGAAAGGCTGCAGGATGCTCTTTGTGTGGCTGGTGTGATAGCGAGTGATTCTGTGCAGGGCTGGACTGAGGTACAGTGAATAAAGAGAGGAAAACACAGGTCATCCATCTCTGAATCTCAGGGACTGGGGCTAGCAGGGAGCAGGGAATGGCAGAGCCTTTGAGTGCTCTACCTGCCAGGCTGTGTGCCTTGTTCAGGGCAGGCTGAAGGCATTGCTTGCTGCTGAATCCAGATTTCCTCTCGAACTCACTCCAATCTCTCTCCTGCATTTGCCTCAAGGCACCAGGAAGATCTCAGGGTCATTCCTAGCAGAACATCTTCATCCTTCCTGTCACGAGTGCTCAGGGCTGCAGGTGAGACTGGGAGGGGTGGGCAGAAAAAGATGGAGCAGCCCCACAGAGGGAACCCCGGGTACAGAGACCATGGGCAGAGAGCCAGAGATGGAGCTGATAAACTCAGTTCTGTGCTCCAGAGTCCAGCTGGGCACAGAGGGCAGAACAGGCAGGGCATGTGTGTCCCCTCCCTCCAATTCCCCAGCTCAGGAGCTGCCTTGTGAGCAGCTAATGAGATTAATGCAAATGGGTACAGTGAGTTCTACAACATATAGATGCCCTTCACACAATGACGGACACCTTCTGCTACCGTTTATTTTTCTAGCAATCATCAGTAGCACTAATAATAATTAAATCTCAGAGGCTGTAATGAATAATACATAGCAGCATTCTGGTAGCAAAACAAAAAACACCTTTAAAGATTTTCTCCTAAGCTAACATCAGTGCTTGTTTCTTGCAGTGATTTATTTTTTGTGATGTATTAAGCACCTTTAAAGTCTGCAGTATTGAAACATAGATAGTACTGAGGCACAAAATAAACCCAAGAGACTAAGAAAGGCAGGTGCCACTAAGCTGAGCATTTTTATTTGTGTGTAACTGGCAGAGGTGAGCAGTCACAGAGGATGCTGGAGCAAAGGACAGGAATGTGAGGGGCTGAGGGGACACTGAGCATAGCAGGGGTTCAATCCTGCTGTGTGACCTTGGGCACATCGAATAGGGAAGAAATCCATCTCTTCCCAAAGTCAGGCATTGAGCTGGGGGTAATCTGTGAGGTTTTCCAAGCCAAGGGGAGGGCAGGACTGGAGACATCTGTGCCTTCCAGGAGGGGTTCAGTGGCTTTTGTGGCCACAGTGATTTAGGCTGGTGTTACCTGTGCAGGTATCTCAAGGCATCAGGAAGGTCCCAGTCACAGTCCTGCGAGTCAAAGACATTTTCCAAGAGAGCATCCCCCATTTACAAAAGAGCAAATCCATGTTCCCTCCAACCCCTGCGTTTGCAGAGCTGCAGGAGAAAAGTGGCCACATCAAATGTCTCTGTTTACTCCAGGATGGAACAATCTGGTCACTCAGAGAGCCCTCCAGAGGGTCATGCCTTACAAAATGAGCTTGTAATGCAGTGGTTACTCAAGGAGTATCTGAAGAGAGACAGAGATGGTTCAGAAGAGCCCTGACAGCTCTGACTTCACTGCCTGTGCAAACCCCAGATCCAAGTTCTCTTCTGCACTTAAGCAGCCAGGAGGCTTTTTGGAAGGTCAACCTAAAGAAAACCTCAATGTGATCCTGGTCTGGAGAGCAGAGAAGGGGCTGATTTCCCTCTCTGATACCAGATCAGACAGCAAAATCGCCCACTAAAGGAGCAACTGGTTTAATCAGTTTAATCAGATATCACAGGGATAAGCATAAGATAAACAGCCCCACACCACAGCTTGAATAACACAATACCCCAGCAATGAGCTCAACAGCAACAACCCAACAGCACAGCAGAGAGCTCAGTATGAATAATCCAATACCATGGTGATTATCTTAGCATGAACACTGCGATACCACAGCAATTAGCCCGGCGTAAATAACCCCAAATCCTGGCAATCAGCATGGCATGAAAAATTGCATCCTGTACCAGCAGCCACGGCACAGCAAAGGCAGAAAGAAGACAAGTGGAAGAGCACTGATAGGAGTTTATTACTGCACGGGTTTATACAGCAGCACCTGCTTTGGAGCACTCCCAGTTTGTCCCAGTGCAGGCAGCAGAGGGAACACCTGCAGCCCCCCACAGAATCAGGGGGATGGGCTGGGCACAGAGCTCTGGAGGGAGCAGGAGCCAGGGGAGGAAATGAGGTGGGTTTGGGATATTTTGAAGCAGGTGGGATGAACCCAGGCCTGCACTATTCTCCAAAGCACTCACTGCTGCTCTGATTCTGCTCCCAACAAAGTCAGGACAAGGGTGAAAGGCTTCAAACTGAGAGAAGGTCTAGATTAGAGATTTGGAAATAATTTTTCCCTGTGGCAAGGCCCTGGCACAGGGTGCCCAGAGAAGCTGTGGCTGCCCATGGATCTCTGGAAGTGTCCAAGGCCAGGCTGGATGGGTTTTGGAGCACCCTGGACTAGTGGAAGGTGTCCCTGCCCTTGGGAAGGAGTGGAATGAAATGAGCTTTAAGGTCCCTTCCAACCCAAACCACTCTGGGATCACCCAGAGGCCCCAGGGCCTGGTGGGCAGCAGCTCCTGCAGGGAGATGGGGCTGGAGCTCAGGAATTCCTCCTGGGGGTCCCTCTGGCAGCAGTGCCATGAATCCTCCTGCCAAATCCTCCTCCAGAGATGGATCTGGCAGTGTTGCCACCCTGACTCCACTTAACACCAGAGCGCTGAATTTATATGTGAGTCACAAATACATCTTTTTATGCACTCTTAAAAACCAGAAGCATAATTACCAAGGTCAATATATAATGTTTATTTCCTTTATAATAGACATTATAATTTCACTTTAGGGAAAAGCAACTGTATGCATAAAAATAAAGACAAATATTAAAGTCACCAAAATAATGGAACCAGATCACTCTACTAATCCTAAATTTAAATGCATTAACGATCTCTGTAACATTAAAGGTCTGATAAGCCAAATTAGGTTTCTTGTAAGCATAATTAATCTTCTTTTTCAATGAAGATATTACAAGGGAGTTAATTTGAATCCCAAAGGCATTTCTAAAATTGAATTATATAGATAAAGCAAATATTTGACCTTTTACTGATAATTGCTATAAAAAATCAACATGCAAATGAAGCTTATGAAAACCTCTCCTGAAAATGGTATTATTGGGGTAATAAAATCCTCTATAAGCAAAATGCCAATCATTTAATGTCTTAAAAGAGAGGTAACCCCTACCTTAACCTATAATTTGAGAGTATTAAATTACAATATTAAGGTCTGTGTTTATTAACAAATAATTAAATGGAATCAAACAGAAATTGTTATGTCAAATGCAGGGATTAGCTGGTTTTATTCATAGGTCATTAAATTTAAAAGACTGCTGGTGTTGGCTCACCTTCTCTTCTGAAATGATTTTTTAGTGTCATTAAATGATGGTGATATTTATTGATTTAAATTGCCCTCTGACTGGAAGGAGCTTTCTCATGGCACTGGATCAGGTTATCCTTGAAGAAAATTTCAGTGTAGAAACAGCATTCACTCCTCCATCATAAACTACAAAAATCTCACCCAGCTGGAGACTCACTGGATGAGTTTAGGATTAGGAAGGTGCCTCAGTCTCTTGTGGTAATCATGGAACCCTCCGGCTGGTGGGACTGGCAGGACTGAACCACAGCCATCAAACAACTAACAAGGGCACCCAGGAAAAGCCTTTTTTTTTTTTTTTTTACTAAGGTTTTGAATTAAAATGACCAGGACATCCTTTCCTTGTGTTTGCACAACACCAGCAGCCAGGGGTTGGCCTGTGCTCATGGTCACACATCCCTGCATGGACTCAACAGGATAAAACTGGGCTGAAATTAAACCTCAGTGTCACCCATAGAACCAGCAAGTTTCCTATTAGCCAAACTTTTGGCACATGGATGGGCCAGGAAGTAAAGGAAAAATCTTTCTCATGCTTTGAGCTGCTCCATCCAGCTCAAATTTGAGGCCCACCAAAGAACTAAAACTAAACAAACGCTCATTTTGTAACAATTGTTCCTCTGTTTTCCTACTAATTCAAGGAATTTTGATCTCCAGAATGGTCAACTGAGATCCTCAGTGCACTTTGAGTGCCTGCTCTGGTTTGAGAAGCAAAACCAGCGAGACACCCCAAGTCAGAAATACAATTTATTAGAAAAAGGGAAAATAAAACAAAAAGGAAACAAAATACATGCAATAAGGAGAAAGAAAACCACTGACAAAGTCAGAATACAACCTGACACCCTGTTGGTCAGGGTGTTGGCAGCAGTCTACTTGCAATGGTGGCTGCATTCCTCCTGGAGTAGCAGTTGTGGCTCTGTTGAAGCAGCGGTCCTGGAGAAAAGGTGCAACCCTCCACTGAAGGTCCAGTGGTGATGGATGGGGCTGTTCTTCTCTGGGAGTGCAGTGGAAAAGGCTGACTTGGTGTTCCAAGTCTCAGGTTTTTATCCAGGTAGAGGGGCTTGGTTCCTCCCCCTGGCTGGAGCATTTCCCAATGGGATGAAGGAAGTTTATCAGTGGTACTTAATGGCCTATTAACAGAAGATCTATCCCTGGAGGGAGGATGGGTCCTGGAAGAGATAAGGAAACTGCTCTTGATGGTTTCTTATCAGCTGGCTTATCAACAGAAGATCACATCACTACTTCCCATCCCAGTTCCAATGGATGGTAATAGAATAACACACCCCTGGTTATATTTTACACTGCAACCCATGACAGTGCCCATCTCCAAACTTCTGGAGCTGCTCACAGCCAGAACTGAGTTATCCAGCACAGCTTTGGTCTCGCTACCAGGTGTAGAACTCCCTTCTGGCACAGTCAGCACCAAGCAAGCCAACCAGAGCTGGTCCTTGGCTTGGCTCTCTGGCCCTGCTGGGAAGCATTTCAGAGCCTGGGAGCCAACAAGGCTCCCCAGTCCTTTAGGGTCTGGAAATATCTACCCAGAAAGACATAATAACCTGATTTTGTGCAGGTCTGGTTTTGACTTCTGTAGCACTGACAGAAGATGCTCTCCAGTAGCAATTTGACTCTGCTCAAGGTCAGCAGGATCACTCCTATATTGAGAGACTTCTCCCAGACAGCATTAACCAGTCTATTCTATCTCAAGCCCCTGGTCTTTAGATATAATTGCTTTATTAAATGTCACAAATGTTCATTTGACTTAGATGGTGTCTGTCTCTCTCTCTCAAAAAGGGAGAATCTTAATTTAGACACAGAAAATGGCCCATTTGCTGTCGAATTCAAAGCAAATACCCCATCTCTGACTCTAAACTCAGTCTCTTCTGCTGGAATGTTTGCAGTAAGGGACATTTAAATGGCCTGAAACAAAGTCATTTTCTTTGTCATTATTACACTGGAGTTTTCTATCTTTCTGATTAGATTAGAATTGAATCTGGTTGAAAGAAATTGAATTTGTACATTTCCCTAATCATACGATCTTCAAACACTGAACTTTCTAGTACCAATTAGTCTGCCCTGATCGGAAGGAACCTTCTGAGATGGGAATTGATGGGAACAAGGAATGAAAAGCTGTTGATGAAAGTGATGATCGATTGATAAACTGCCACCTGCATAAACACTCCCATGCTCTTCTCAGCTGATTGTGTTTCTGGCATCTTCAGAGCTTCTCCAAAGCTGGTGGCTACTGAAAATTTGTTCTCTTCTGTGTTTGTGGAAAATTCACACCCTTCATTCTGGTGGTCATGGTCAGTTGTGGAATTGCTGTGACAGGGTATCCCTGACTTGCACTTGCTTGAATTTTGGTATTTTCATTTGGCAGTTGGAAGCTGGTTTATTGTGCTGGGGCTTGTAAATCCCCTCTGAGAGCAGCTGAGTGTCCCTGTGCCTAGTGTGCCTGTAGAAACTCCATCAGTGTTCTCTTGGACACTCCCATCTAAGCACTGAAACACATTTGTTGTTACACTTTATTTTCTGGGCATAGAACCCTCTTTCCATCTGTTCCAGTTCACAAACAGAAAAAAAGACCCCAACAATTTTGTATCCCCATGTGTGCCAATTGACTGTCTTTTCTTAGTAGGAACCATTTTTAATTTCAGATTAGACAACCCAGCCCACGATGGCAAAGGGCAGCTCGGTGACATCTCCTCCAGCCAGAAGCAGGGTATAAATGTGTGTGCACATGTGAGTGTGTCAGCAGCACACAGGATCAAAAGAATGGCCAAAAAATTATCCAAAAGCTGAGTGCCAGCTCTCAGCCTGTCACCCCTGCCAGCTGTGTGTGACCCCTCCTTGGTGGGCATCCCTGAGAGCCTGAGGAGGGACAGGGGAGGGCTGGTGCAAAGGGCAGGGGAAAAGCACAGGGTTGTTACAGGTCAGGGGGTTATCAGTGAGAAGCTAATCACGAGTATTCAAGGCAAAGGAGATGGTTTCTAACAGCCACCCAGAGCTAAATGATTGCTGAAGTGACGTTAAATTAATTTGGTTTTGACACAGATGTGTTTACCCCTCTGTGAGCAGAGGATCACCTCGCTGGGGTTGGGGTTTGTCTTCAAGCCAGGAGTGGAGACAGTTTTAGTGACTGCTCAAATGGAATGTATTTTTATATTGAGAAGAGTTGTTTCAAGGAAACATCTATCAAAAGGGAAAACAAAATTTCAGCAAGCAGAGGCATTGTTAGAGCAGAACCCAAGAGATGAAGTGCAGGATCACTGTTAGTGGAAGACTGGAAATAAAATAGGAGAACTCCAACTTTGAAACATTTGGCTTCATTACTCTTCATTACTCCTCAAACAATCAGAGCTGCCTCAAGTCATCTTCACACAGGGTTTTTTCCTCTTCTTTTGAACATTATTCCACAGGGACGCTCTCTGAACTAGCTCACGTTCGTGCTGCCTTTTAAACTGACATATTGTAGGAAAGCTGCAGTCCCCAGAAACCAGACACAGCCCTGTCTGAATGTTTGTCAGTGTGTAGTACAGCAGTAGTGTTTAAAAAATAAATAAATAACTGTTCCAAATAAAATGAGCAGCTGGTGTTCATCTGTAATCAACAGTGAGAGGGAGAGGTACTCCATGGGGGTGACTCACCAGGAGATGTGTCTGAGATAAGGCTGCTCAATGGACTTGTCCTCATCTCACGGGCTGTACAGGGGCATGGATGAGTAGCATAGTGGTGGATGGCAGTAGTCAGATAAAATTAATCCATTCAAAGTGGCTAATCCCTTCCAGATGGCTTGGGGGATGAATAGGATTCCACAAAATTGGAGTCTGAGCGAGGAATCAGTGAGCACCCTCTGGCTTTAGAGCTCATGGAGGTACAGGGGCTCTTGGAGCAGAGGAATGTGGCCTTTGCAGAGCTCAGGGGACAGGACACATCTCTGCCCCCAGCACAGGCTGGCACAGCTCAGCTCTCAGGGGACACAGAACACACAGGCAGGGCCAGGAAATCCAGTCCTGGTGCCATTTGTACATCCTGGCCCTCCAAGGGCTCATCTGATGGATTCCACACAGAGCAGCCACAGCTCATGCTCTGCCTGGGGCAGGAACCCAACGTTTTGCAGGCACCAAGGGGAAATCCTGCTCTGCTTTCTGTGTGGTGGCCTTTTCCATGTGATCCCTCCTGCAGGGACAGTGGCCTTTGGAGGGAAGTGGAGGATGGCTGGTCCCTCATCACAGGCACAATGACAGGTCCCAAATGATCTCCCTCTCAAGACAGCATTAGTGACACACATTTTTAGCATCAAGCAGTGCCTTTGCAGAGGCTCCAGCTCAGAAGCTAATGAATGGTTGCTCAAGGAAGCTATTTTTGCCAGCTGTTGGCAGTAGTTATTTTGCTTTTAATTGTGCATTCACATGCCTGAGTCTGATAACAGTGGCTGCTGTGGAAAAATGCAGTTTCATGAATAATAAATGCTCCCTTGGAAAAAAACCTCCACTCTGTTTTAGATACCAGGAACCTCCTGATCCACTGTTGTCAGCTCTGCAAAGTCTGGTATTCACCAACACATTCGGCATCCTCCTGAATAATGATAATTCATCTGTGTTCACTTCACTAAACTATCATATTTTATGGAAGGAGTTAATTAAATGGTGATTTGCACTTCCGCTGAACATTAAACATTTAATGCAGATGCTCCAGTCATTGCCTGAGCTCCAAAGTGGGAAATGCCTTCAAAACTTCATATTTCCTTAAGAGGTTTAATGATGCTAGATCAGGTTATTTGCATACATACATATCCAGGCGTATTTTATACCAGCATTTATTGCAAACAAACCCAGCTTTCTTCTTGCCATGTTCTCAAGAATATGGGGTGGGACACACAGATTGCAACTGAAGGGTCCTCTCTGGATGATTTGCCCCTGCCACCATCAAATTAATGGGCTCATTAATGAAAGATTTTCTAGGAAGGCATTAGAAAGAAACAGTTATCTACAGCGGGTTGTCTCTCCTATAATTTAGAATAAATTAATTGGTAATAAATTAAGAATGCTAAAAATTAATTCTTGTACAGCAGGAGTGGGGCTTATAGGCATTGCCTTCAGCTGAAGTGTCACAGTAAATCCTCTGTAAGTAAATCATTATTGGGATGGGGGAGGAAAAGGAATTAATATTAATGTGCATCAGAGGGGATGACAGAGGTGAAATGTAAGGCAGCCTTCGGATGGGCGTGCGAGGAGGGCTTTTGCTCCCTGAAACACGAACCCTCGTAGGAGGCAGGGACAGAAAAGGAGGGATGCCGGGTGCTTTGCATCCTTCATGCTGCGGGGGGCCCCGCTGGACCGCCCTGCTCTGCCCCAGCTCTGCTCGCTGGTGGATGTCGCACCTTGCCTGGGATGTCCTCTCCAGGGCTGCCCCCATGGGCTTTGTGGGCAAGCGGTGCAAAAATGAGCCCCCACTTTAACAAAACTTGGCGGTTTTTTCCCTATTACCCTCAAAATAAAATGAAATTTCAGTCGTGTCCCGTTTGGGATGCAATGTGTGAAAGTGAAACTTTTTTTATTTTAAGTCACGTTTTCAGCTGAGGCAGAGGTGGGGAGAGAGTGGAGATGTTTCAACACATCTTCAAAAGCAAAGAAGTTTCATTCCCTCCACTCCCAGCAACAATTTGAGAAGAAAAAGGCAAATTTTCTCTTTAAGTTGTTCCATTAATAACACTGCATCTCCCAAGTGCCAAATTGCTTGCGTCTTTCCCTCCTCCCAAATTCACACAACTTCAGTTTGAAATATAAGAAGCTCTGATTTTTCATTCTACCCCAGGATTTTCAGATCTAAACTTCTTTCAGCCCTTACACAATCATCTCCCTCAAAAAAGCCAAAAACCAAAACAAAACAAAAAAAAAAAAAAGACCTTAAAGCAGTTTTTGCTGCATATAACAAATGCTCTTAGAGTACCAGTTATGCTTTAATGTACATTCATTTTAGATCTCATTGCCCTTTTCCAACTAAGCCTGTGCCTAGAATTTTTTTAGGCTATGAAAAATTATTCACAGATATGTCAAGCATTAAGTTAGTAAATTAATATAGGTTTAAATTCAATTTGTTTTAGCAAACTACTGTTATAAAGAGCCTACTGTAGTGTGAATTATTATCCAGATTTATGCTCAGCATCTGACAAAACATTAAGCTACTTTTTCAAGTATCCACTAATTCTAAATAAAGGCAGAGCTGTGCCATTCCCACATGGCAGTCCCAAATGCCAGCTTCACACTGCATCCCATTTTTAATGTGGTGCAGTTCCTGCCATGGATATCTCCAAAGCCCAGGTGCTCCAGCAGGGGCAGGAGGTGGGGACAGAGCTCTGGGAGGAGTGACAAGGCTCTCACTCTCCAGCACCACCAAGAGCAGGCAGCTGAGGAGGGTGTCCAGGTAATAAAACAGTGAAGGCTGAGGTCCATCTCCTCTCCCAAAGGTGAAATTATAGAAAAGCTGGGTTGCTCTCCTGCTAATCACGGCAATTTAGGGGGTAGAAGACAATCCTCATGGCTGGCAGCTTCCATCCCTGCTTGGGAGCACAAGGAGCAGAGCAGAGCATTTCCAAGGGGCTCTGTGCACAGGACCAGCTCTGCATCTCCAGGAAGGAGCAGGCAGCAGCACCACACAACCCACAGACCATTAACTGCTCCTCTGCTGGGCCCCAGGGTCTGATGAAACTCTGCCCAGGCTGAGCTCCAGCCTCCCCCTGGAAAGGAGCCACCAGCACATTGCACCAGCAAAGCAAGATTTACAAGGAGCAGATGAAATCGAGCCCTACAATAGTTCATTATAATTAACAAAGCTGGAATTGCACTGGGCTTTGAGCTCTATATCAATGCTAAATATCTCATTACCAGTGTAAAATATTTATGTCTCGTGGTCTTTATCAGAAATGCAGGCTCACAGTTAGTGTGTCCTGGGCCAGAAGATGGATTCTGAGGAGAGAATGAGCAGCTTGGAATAAAAGGCTGGCAGCCCCACAGGATAAAATTCCTTACTGCACATGACCCCAGTGATGGAGGGAGAAATGAATGCCCAGCAAATGCACAGCCTGGGGCTGCAGAAATGGTGTCTGTAGGCAAACCCTCTCCACTTTCCCCCCATGTGTCTCCTCAGGGCCAGATCAGTCCTGGGCTGTCACAGGTTATGGTGGTTTGTGCTTCAGCTTCATCAAGGGCTGGCAGGTGCTCCTGGGTCCAGCTCCAGGCGTGCTGGGAATTGCTGCTGCTCACTTGCCCCTGGATCTGGAGGCTTCCCTGCAGCCCAGCCTGAGGGATTTTCCCTGCTCCACCTCCAGCCTGAGGGATTTGGGGATTTTCAGACCTTGAGAGTAGAAGATAGAGCTGATGGACTTTTTCATGGGGTCTGCATTGTCCAGGAGCTTTGATAAGCTCTCCTAGGGTCTTCTTTTCTCTTCCCACTGGGAAGAATGCACCTCTGCCAGCACAGCCTTCCTCTGGTCCCCTCAGCACCCCTGGGTGCTCATTCCCAGCCAGGACAAGGCTCCAGAGCCACCACAGCCACATGCAAAGGAGACAGAAACGTGATTTTTTTGTTACTCACTTTAATCTTCCCTCTGGAGAACAAGGGTCAAGTCCTGGGCAAAGGCTGCAGTTCATTTTTGCTGGCTCAGCAGTGCTTCACTGAGGGCTTAAATAATTTGAAGGTGTGAATCCTGTTCTGGAACGTGGAAGAGCTGCACTCCTGCCTGCCATGGGCTGGCTGGCTGTGCCTCTGAGTGAGACTTGATTCCCTTCCCCTTCTGCAAATGGAGGCAAAGGGATGTCCTTGTCCTTGTCCTTGTCCTTGTCCCCTGCCCTTGCCTGGCCTGTGGGTGAGGGGCAGAGCAGACTAATCCCCCTCCACTGGGACCTCTGGGCTCCACTCTGTTCTGAATAAACAATTTTCTCCTCTACTGCCTCTTGCTCCAAATCTATCACTGGTTCCCAGGCTCCCTACAGAGCTCAGCCTTGAAGCTGAGCCCCTCAGAGTCCCAGCAGGGCTGCAGCTCCCTGGCACAGAACAGGCAGGGGAGCCTCCTCCACCCTACAGAGCATCAGTGCTGGGTTATTGCCACACTGCCCTGGGCCCTGCAGGTCACCCTGCATCTTCCCCAGCTCCCTGGGCTTGCAGGAAGCTGCCTGGGAGAGGGCACACACTGGGAAACAGGCAGGGAAAGGGGATACAGGACTGTCAGCATCTTTCATCCAGGAGTCCTGGTGTGACAGATCCCAGCCTGGCTGGAGCAGGGCAGGGGGGATGGATTGCTTTGCTCACAGCAGCTCTCACAAGTGAGGTGCTGAACGGTTCAACTTGGTCACATTTAGTTTCCAAAAGCTGCCAACACACTCCAGAAAATGGGGCAATTTTTAAAATTCCAATTAGGGGGTGAGCAGGTTTTGACAGAGGGAAGCTGGGAGCACAGAGGCACAGTTTGTACACCTGGGACATTTATTTGGGACATTAGCACCTCCTAGTAAACAGGTATTAACTAAAATCTGCCTGAATTATGCTTCTAATTACAATTTCATTTGTGGTGGTGGTGTGTTTATTACAATAAGCTTCCTGTGTATTTATTGTATTATGTATTGGGGTGAGGCTCGGGCTGGTGAATGTATGTCCTGAATGTGAGGGCTTCTAAACATTGCAGTCATTATAAAGCCCTTTATGAAGGGTGAGTCATTTTATTCAAACTTTGGAACCTTTCTCTTGCATTAAATGCAAGAAATATTCCAGGTGTCCACCTTCATTCTGATCTTTAAAAGTTTTACTCCATCACCTTTGCTTATTATTTTTCTCTCTCATTTTTAACTGTTGCCCAAAATGACAATTCTATTCTTTTGCCTCAATAATCTCTTTCTGTTGGAGGTACAATTAGCATTTGGATCACCCTGTTCTTTTGCTGGATGACCTAAAGGTATTTTTCTTCATGGCTATTTTTTGAGGTGGACATTCTCCTCCATTTTCTCAGGTGCATCTTTCCACACCTCTGGGCTTGGTTGCCTTTTTTTTTTTTCAGTGATGGAAACCTCCAAAGTGAACCAAGGAGGAGCTGTGTGCTCTAAGGATCCCACTGCAGATTTCATCCTGTAATATACTGAGTCTTTACACAAACACCCCAGAGCCAGGACAGCAATAAATTGTAGTCAGACCATTGTGCATTTAATGCTCTCATAAACGTATAAAGTTTGTCTCCAGAAAGCCATAATGAAGGAAAGCAGATTGAAGCCAGGAAGTGTCTCGTTAGCATGTGATGGAAATGTTAATCAGCAGTCTTTAAGGAGGATGTAATTAGTTCCCCACACGGTGCTGTGTGAGGTTCCTGGGGGCAATCAGGCAGCAAAGGGCAGAGCAGTTGGAGGGGGAGGTGGGGAAAAGGTTATTTAGCTGTGGGAGAGGGGCTCCTTGGTGCTCTCCTGCATTTAATGGTTATTGGGGTTGGCCAGGACCTACCTGAAACCTGGCCTTGGTTCATGGAACCAGGTAAGTTGTGGCATCATTTCTTTCTGCTTCCAGGGGCACTCAGGCAGCAAAGCTGTCCAACATGTACTGACAAAACAGGCACTTAGCTGGAAATCTCCTCAGGTTCTGCTCCTCCATCATCTTCTCCTCCCGACTGTTCTTACCTCTGTGTTTTGGGGTTTGTGTGTGTTCTGCCCCATTCTCTGGGTCAGAGTCCCTGCTGCAGTTTGAGGAATACAGCCCAAGCCCCTGGTGCTGCACGAATAGCAGTGATGATTGTCTGTGGCATTGACTCCCACCCCCATGGTGTGTTCCCTTAAGCTTCCATCCTGAGAAATTCCCAGCTCCCTGTGCCACAGGCAGAGTGGTGCCTCTGAGGGCTGCCTGTGCCCCTGCAGGGAGCTTGAGCTGGAAATTGCCATGTTTTTCTCCAAATGAGCTCTCTTTGTTTCCATTTCTAGTGCAATCAAAGCTCCAACTTCTGTGCTGGAAATACAGCCACTGTTCTTCACACATCCCTCTGCATGGAGCCTCTTGTATTTTTCCAGTGCAAAGGTCTTTCCATCTGAATGGAAACTGAAGTTTGACTTTCATAGAATTCACAGAATCACAAAGTTGGAAGAGACCTTAAAGGTCATCAAGTTCAACCCAGCCCTGACACCTCAACTCAACCATGGTACTGAGTGCCACATCCAGTCCTTTCTTAAACACATCCTGGGATGAACTTTATTTCCTTGGACCTGACAACTTTTGTTAGCTGGGCTGGATCCAAATTTCCTCCTTGTTACTGTGCTTTTCACCCTCTGCCTGAGGCCTCAGTGCTATAACAGAGAAAACAAAAGTCCCGGTCCCTGGGGATCTGTATTGATGATGACTCCTCCAACATCTGGGACTTTCCTACCCCAACAGATTTGCAAGCGCAGAGAGACTTTATTTTACAGGCTAATTCTGCAGGAAATAATAAAACATGCAAACCAGCGAGACTGTAAACCAACCCCATTAAACCTCATTATTGTCAATTTGTGCCTGGTACCTGCGGCTTGTCGGAAGTTCTCGCCTGTGGTTACCCAGAATTGTTGTTGTTTATGTGTTTATGAGCTCCAGCCCAGCATATGCTTAATGGCTCTGCTGCTCATCTCTCTCACTGTGGTTTTCCTCACTGTTTTTGGAAGGCACTGTGGCCACAGCAGTCATAAATTGTATCTGCCCAGCAAGGGCTGCTGACCTTCTGGCAAAAGGTGCCTTTGGTGGCAGGCTGTGAACTTTTGTCCTCCTCTCCAGCGCTGCTTTTGGCTGAAGAACTGCAAGGAGCAATAAAATGGAGAGGAAAAGAGCTACAACACCAAGTCCTGGCTTGGAGTGGCATCAAGGCCAGACCCATCAGAGTGGGCTGATAGATCCAAACATGAGCTGGGCAACAGGAGAAAATATTCCAGCTGCAAGGTTCCTGTTCTCCCCATGGGAGAAGACAAATTTGAGGGTTTTTCTAATATTTCAGTGCCTGAAGTTATTTGATTGATGACTGTGGAAGTAGGGTCCAATGTAGGAACACATCCTTCAGGGATGGTTTGGGAGGACTGCAGATCCCACTTCCTTAAGGTTATTTCCTGAAAGCCCTGCTCAGCTGTCAGCTGTATCTAGAGGTGTCTGAACCCCATGGTCTGGGGAGTTTATTTATTTCAGTCTCTGAGGCAGCTGGCATTTCTATACCATGGATAACAAGACTGGGAAAAATTGGTGTTCCCACCAAGTGTTGCCTCTGTAATCAGAGGGAAAAGTTCATAGTGGGGTTCTCCTGGAAGAACTGGTGTGCTTGTGCAGGGAACAGCCCAGGAGAAAGGAGCTGATGACACACAAGGCAGATCTGGGCACTCAGGCCTGGGTGTAGGTTTGTGATTTCTGACTGTGGGGATTCCAGCAGAGGGGCTATCTCTGAGCATCCCTCTTTAGTGAGGCATCAGTGCCCCTTCCCTGCTGTGCCCAGCCAAAACTGGGGGGTCCCAAACCTCTTCAGGAGCCAGCCCTCCATGGTCAGTGCAATATCTGCTCTCTTAACCACAAACCCAGCGTTCCTGCTCATGTTTTAAACTGAATTAATGGGAAATGCAAGCTATTACTTCAGTGCCTTCCTTTCTCTTATGGGGCTGGAGGAGTGTTACCTTTCCTGAGCTGGTGAAATAGATATATTCCATAACTCTTCAGGGAATTAATATTCATGTTATTAAGCTTAACATATTGCTCTCAGTTCCACATCTTTTTGGTTTAACAAGCAATTGCAGACTCAAAATGATGAGCGTGGTTGCAAATGCTGCACCTCTCTTTGGGGTCTGGGGATGTGAGTTTTACCAATTAAAGTGGAAATATGTTTGATCTGCACAGTGGAAAAATCAACAGGCAAATCTGCAGCGTGTAAGATTAAAAATGCTATGGTGGGACCTCCCCAGAGACCAGGGTAACCCTCAGCTCAAGAGGCTCTCTGGGAGAGCTGGTTTTGCCCCCCTTGCATAATGTTTGTCCTTTGGGAGGCTTATGGTGGGGTCAGAGCATCATTCCTTGCCTGAGCTGCAGGCAGAAATCTTTCCCTGGGGTCAGTGCAAGGGGCCTCCAGTGAGTCTCTGCAGAGCATCAGGTGCTGGTGGAAAAAAAAAAATACAACATTTCCAGCATCTCTGGCCAATATCTGTTTTGGGGAGGTTTTTTTTGGTTTGGTTTGTTTTTTTGAGTTTGTTTTTTTCTCCAGCTCTTTTCCAAACAAGAACATCTTAGGAGAGATGTTCTGTATCTGTGAGACCCCAAGTTCAAGCTCCCTCTATTACAGGATAGCTGAAGATTTCTGACAAAGAGACTCCCAAAAATCTCCCTCCTGGGTTTTCTTTCTGACCTTCCAATTCAACAGATGCCTTCATCCCTCCCACCTGCAGCTGCAATGCAATCTGTGGCACACTGGGAATAGTCTTAACACCAGAGAGGGGGTGATTAGAAAAATCTCTCCCACACTTATGGTGGAAGATACCACAGCTCAGGTGCTCCCTTTCTGCCAGTCCAACTCCTCCTCTGGAGGACCATTTTGCCCAGCAAGATAGAAAAATATTCCTCCATCACCTTCCTTCTATGAGGTTATTTTCCAGTGTTTATTTACCTTTTTCCAATGTGTTTTTGACTTTTTCCTATGTGTTTTTACCTTTTTCCAATGTGTTTTTACCTTTTACATCCTTTTGTCCCCATATGTTTTCAGGAGTGTAGTGCCAAGTTAAGCTCCTCAGGAAAAGTTGCAGTAGCATCAGGTTGCTTATTAGAATGGGCAGCAATAATCAAGAGTAGATGCTTTGGATGAAGTTTAAAGGTTTTTAATGAGCAACTTATCAGGAACCAGCTTCTGGAACTTTTGTTGGGATTTTTTTACTGTAATCCCAAGAAGTGCCTGGGTTTTTTTCTGATCTCTAGAAAGTTCTCAGATTTGAAAGAACACTTGACAGGCTATTTTTTATTTCAATTTAAAAAAAAAAAATCAAACCTTTGCCTGGAGCTCCCTGTATCCTCTGTAGTAATGGTGGGGTTTGTGTGAAGCTGAATTTCACAGCTAAAGCCCACTTTGCCTTTCTAAAATCTTTTCCCATCTGTGAGTTCTTGTGGCTCTCTCAGTGCCCAGGTGTCAGAGCTGCTGGGAGCTCTTCTGTGTCACTTTTGCTGACCTTGAATGACTTTGATGCTGAAGCTGAAGGCCCCTTCCATCTCCCCACCCATCTGTATGCACTTCCATAGATAAAGAAATAACAAGCCTCCACACCATTAAATTCAGGCAACTGATGCATTTCAAATGCAGAAAACAGAAGCAACGGAAAGTCTTGCTAATTTTTACACTAATTTACACCAGAGGGAATAAGAAGTCTCTTAAATCAGATGCTAATTTTGTTTACTTAACTTCCTAGTCAGCACAATGACCTTTCATCCACAAGTAGGAACAAATTAGTGCACAAGTTCTTTGTGGGAGGCAGGAGAACTTGCCTCAACCTGATACTGAATAATACCCAATTAAATGTACTTCTAAACAGCTCTGCCTTCCCTCCTAGAAGGAAGCTTCAGATAAAAGAACAAAATGATATGCCTTTTATTTACCACTTTACAAAATCCCTCACGTAATGCAAACAACCCTAACCCTAGTGTGCCTGATACAGGATTTGCAACGCTCTCGGTTTTTGGTAAGAGGATAAGAAGCTTATTACTGTTTATCAGGGGAGGATAAAAGATTCCCTGTTCCCCTTGCTAGGAGGGGAATGGATTTTCATGTTTATCAACAATCAGGGAAATGTGGGTGGGAGGGAGGTTTCTGGGTAACAAAACTGTAAACACACCAAAAGAAAAAAAATCTTTCTGGTAGGTGAAAAGAATGGAAGTTCTTCTTGTTTGGTAATGGGATAAGAGACACTGAGCACGCTCTTTGGTGGGATAATGAGCTTACATTCCAGTGGAACTGCTTTTTGGTGTCAATACAGGGATGCTGAGGCCTCCTGAGGATCAGGAGGCAGCTGAGCAGCCACCTCAGGATTGCTGAGGGGAGCAGGAGGTGCTGGAAGTGGACAGGGACCAACCCCCTGCAGCTCCTCGTGCCTGGACTGAGGTTTGCCCCCAGATGGGGAACTGGACAGTGAGTGACAGGGACAGGAATGAGGGGCAGAGTCCAGATGTGCCTTTGGTCAGCAGGGATGTGGCATGGAGCCAACCAGGGGATGGTGCCTTGGACTTTGGGGTGTGCAGGCTTGAAAGGTGCTTGAGAGAGAGAGAGGCATCCCCAGCACCATCTCTTCTGCCAGCTCTGTCCACTCTCCAGGTGTCCTCTCCTGGAAAAACCAAACTGTTTGTGCTTGTTGTATTGCACTAAGTTGTTTCTTTAGTTATTCTTTTTCACTGGGTGATTGGAAATTTGCACTGAGTAGTTTTTATATTGTTTCACATGGTTTGTCCTGCACACACCCCTCTCCCCAAAGCCCTGGTGGTGGTCTGTCCATGGTGTGGAGCTGGCCAGGGCATGGTGCCCTCGACTTTGGGGCATGCAGGCTTGAAAGATACTTGAGAGGGAGAGGGAGGCATCTCCAGCACCATTTATCCTGCCACCTCTGCCCACACCTCCAGTTGTGCTCTCCTGGAAAAACCAAACTCTGCTCAGCCTGGGAGATGGTGAAGAGAAGAACCCCACACCCACATTGTGCATTCCAAGGGATGCCTGTCCTCTCCTCTCCCTGGAGGCAGCATTTCATGTCCTCAGCCCTGCTCTCATTGTCAGGTTGATGTAAATTTAATATCCTTGGGTTATAATGACAGAAACCAAGCAAGTGCCAGGCATTTGTCACAGTCAATGAATGAGACAACGTGGCACCAGGCAGGGTTGGGTTCACTGGGCTGTGAAGGCAGCTGCCCACAACATCACCTTCAAGGGCTTGTTAGGGAGAAAATTGAGTGAATTAGCTGGTGGGAGGAGGAGGAGGAAAGTGCCATGGAGCCCCAACCCTGCTCAGTGCATCAGGTGCTGAGGTGCCACAGAGGCTGGGTGAGCATCGGGAGAGGTTCAAAGTTAAATCTAAACTCTGAATCTGTGGCACAGATCTTGTTTAAAGCACGTTGTCTGACAAATGGAGGTGTGTTTTGGATATAAATGGCTCTGCTGCAGCTGGCATGGTGGAGGGGTGACCTTCCAGCCAGCCCCAGCACTGTCAGTGTCACACCATGCCCTGAGTGTCTCTGGCACCTGAGCAACACCAGAATCCAACTCCTCTCCCAATTCTTTTGGAAACCTCCCCCTGGGGGCTGCTGTTCCATCCACCTCTGCAACTGGAGCATGTTCTGGGGGTCTCCTGCCCCCCTGGGAGCTGGGAAGGACCCAGGTGATGGAAGCAGCAGTGGGGTTTTTGAGGTGCCAAGGTATGACCCTAGGGCAGTTTGGGCTGACATCGACCCCATGGGGACAGGAATGGGGAATCTGGGAGGGGCAGAGGGTGGAAAGGGCTGGATCTGTCCCCATGGATGGTGTGTGGGCACCCAGCACTGCTGGGCAGAGGAAAGGAACCCCTGGTGCAAAGTGCTGAGGAGATACAGCAGCCTCTCCCTCACTAGCAGCATTTTTCTTTCTTTTTGTTTTTTCCCTCTTTCCTATGTTGTTTCTTTTCCTCATTCCTGCAGAGGGACTTCACCACAAGCAGGTCCATGGCTGCATCAGTGCAATTCCTGCAGCTCTGGCTTGCTAAAGCTGCAAATGCAAGGCTTGCCAGGAAGATAATGTGAGGTTTTTTACCTGTAAATGTCACTGGAAAGGAAAATAAGTTCTCCAGCACACATACCTTGCTCCAAACACATAATGCTGTGCAGATGGGAGCATCCCACCTGTCCTCAAAACCTTCTCATTTTTGTGCTTTGTATCAATTTTACATCCTCACCAGTCTGTGCCAGTGTGCCTGCCTTCAGATAAAACATCCCAGAAAACTTCAGAGACAAAATGTGGGAGAAAAGAGATCTTTTCTTGACTTTCTTTTTTTTAATCAGTAGTTGGGGTTTTTGGGTTTTTTTTTGCTTTGAGCAATGACTTTCAAGGTAGCAATGGCTCTTTCTGAGAGAAAAAAAAAGAAAAACAGACAGACTGCTATAATTTTTTTTTAAAGTCAGTTTTCACATGCTTGTTAGTTTTTGGCAGCTTCACAGTCTGTCACTTAAATTAATTTTTCAGAGGTAGCAACTAATTGTCTTTGTTTTCTGGAGCCCCTGGGGCTCAGAGCTGAGTGCTCTGCAACCCGGAGCAACTCCCTTCTCCAACAAATTATGTTTAGGCTGACTTGTGACTTAGGCAAAAAGAAACTGCAGACACTTGCCTCTGTTTATGTGAAATAAAACTGGGCTTGAAAGAACCGTGCTGAGGGGGAGTGAACATGTCCTTAAGGAGAGAATTGTGAGTAAAATGTTGAGCAATTGCGAGCGGGATCTGGTGCTAAACTGATTTTGCTCTGTCCCCGGCTGTGGCTGCTCCCTGGTCCCAGATGGTGAATCCTGCTGCCAGGTGACCTGTCTGCCCCTCTGGACGCTGCTGCTCCCCTTGGAGGGAGCTTGGTTTGGGGCCAGCAGGAGCTAATCCTGTTGTGTTCCTGCCTCCTTCCTCCTGGATGAAGAGCTCGGAGCCGTCTGTCACCCCCCTGCACGGATCACTGGGGTTCATCCCGGGGGAAATGGTCACAGGCCAAGAAACCAGCCCAGCCCAGCACCACCAGAGCCACGAGACATGTGGCAGCCCTGAGTCCAAAGGAATAAATCCATCTTCTGGCTCTCCTGCCACCTCGCTCAGCCCTGGGGCCGGGGCTGCAGATGGGAAGGCCGCAGGACGCTCCTCGCATCCAGATCCAGAGCCCAGCTCTTTGCAGATAAGGATTCATTTTGGGCTCCCCTCCAGTTGGGTACAGGCTGCAGATTCCTGCATGGCTTATCCTCCCCTTGACAAGCCCTCCAGCTCCGAGGATAAGCTCCAAGCTTATCCAAGTTATCGGCGGGGTGCAGCTGCCAGGCAGGGCTGGCACGGCCAGGGCTGGTTTGGCCTCTCCAAGGGTGTGGAGTGGCACTGGGAATGTCCCGGGGGATGGCAGCACACCAGGCACATCCCACTGCCAGGGCAAACTCACATGAGTTGTTTTCCTTGTGGATGTTGCCCTGGAAGTGGTGGGGTGTTGGGTTTTAGGGCTGTGGGAGAGGTTCCTCGGATCGAGGTGGGAGCAGAGGAAAAGGACGGACACATCTGCTCTGAGATCAGCTCCCTGCTGTTGCATGACAGAGTTTGGAGGTGAAATTCCCCAAATCTTTAGGGTTTTGTCCCCACACTGGGCTCTGAGGATTGTAGTGGGTCTGCCAGGGGCTTGGTGTGAAATAAAGATTTTGGAGTTCACTTGAAATAGCAATATGAATTGAGCATTTAAAGTTTAGTCTGTAGAACTCTGGGTTGAAGTTTAACCTTTTTACTTAAGAAACCCCTGCCATGGTACAAAGGGCATAGGAAAATGCAAATTTCTAAGGTTTCTTGCATAGAAAACAATACCAAGAGGAGATCAAGAGATACAAAAAGCCCAGATAAAGAAACTCCTCTGTCTCCAAGCTCATTAAGACCACGGAATACCCAGATAAGGACCGAGGGACCAAGAAGCGCATGCGAGAGGAGAAAAGGTTCAAAAGTTCAACCTCAAGGAAGATCACAAAATCTTCATCCTCAGAGACCCCCAGAGACCCCCGTGCGACCACCAGAGCCAACAAGGCATGGCCAGGAGGGCGTGGGTCTGATTGCCACACGAGGCGAGGACAGGCGGGGCCAGGGTTGAATATGCAGGGGAAAGTTGTGCAATGTCTGACATATGGAACACCTTTGTGAATAAAGCTGTGGGACAGCCCCAGGCTCGGGGCACAAGTCTTTATGAGAGCTGTCTCACTTGTGCCAGGCACTGACACACACACCCACTGCATAACTAAACCTGGTTGTGGAGTCTATTTATTCCGCGTATCGCTTCAGGTGGAGGTGGAAGGTGAGGGAGCTGCTGCCCCAGCCCAGACAGGGAGTGGAGGACACATCACATCATCTTTAAAGGCAAATAAGAGCAATATTTAGTGGTTTGTTTGTTTTCCCCATCCACAGAGTCTTGTGAGGGCTGTGGTTCAGCTGAGCCTCTGTGCTTGAAGGGTGAGCAGCTGTGGGTCCAACCCTTCCACCCCAAATAAACCCCAGTGACCCTCCTCAGCCCAAGCTGTGCCAGAGAGGCTCCTGTGCCCTCCAGCAGCAGGGGAGTTCCCACAGCCCCTTTCCAGATGAATCTTTCCCTCTGGAGCTTAACTCCAGCAAAGGAATGATTTGCTCTTACAGCCTGTTAATGAATTTCTGAAATAAGGAATTAATTACCGTCTGTCTAAATTAGAGTTGTCCTATCCTTTGAGATCCATCTTTTTGATTCTAATTAATTTTAAAAATTACTTTTAGAGTCTTCTGTAGAGATTCTAATTTATTTTACTCTAATATTATTTCTCTGATAAGCAAGTTAATTTTTAGATCAGAATCCGCCTAATCTCAAATTTGTCACACAAACTCTGCTCTCTAAGATACTGTTTACAGCTTTTTGGAGATGACAGATCTTGATGCACAAATCATTCTTTCTTCTTTTTTTTCCTTTTTAACCACCTGAATGTGTGTGTTCAAAGGAGATTAATTGAAACCCTTCACTGTGCTGTGTTTAGGAAAGATCCTTAATATTTTAGAACCAAAACCAAATATTAGTTATAAAGCTTCTCTAATTGCCCTTTTTCATGGAGGAAAATGCATGTCTAATTTGGTTTTTTAGAAGAACATTTGTTTTATGGGTATTTGCCTGAGTTTGACAGTTATTTAACTGGCTGTTTTTATTAACTCGTGTTCTCAGCACCAAGTGCATTGGCAGCTGGGGAAAATTCAAATATCAATTTTATGTTCTTATCAAAGCTGCTATCCCACAGGCTGCAATAAACCCTGCAACAAACTTCATTCTGCCTCCTGGCTTTGTCCTCATGGAGATTTGTCCTTGTCCTCTGCTCGTGGCAGAGCTGACACCGACCCCATGGGGACAGGAATGGGGAATCTGGGAGGGGCAGAGGGTGGAAAGGGCTGGATCTGTCCCCATGGATGGTGTGTGGGCACCCAGCACTGCTGGGCAGAGGAAAGGAACCCCTGGTGCAAAGTGCTGAGGAGATACAGCAGCCTCTCCCTCACTGGCAGCATTTTTCTTTCTTTTTGATTTTTTTTCTCTCTTTCCTATGTTGTTTCTTTTGCTTATTCCTATGTTTGTGTTTTCTCTCTTTCCACATTTGTGTTTTCTCTCTTTCCACATTTGTGTTTTCTTTATATTCTGATGAAAGTTTAAAAACCCAGTAGCAAGGGACAGAGAAAATGAAGTCTTACAATGTCACCAAAAATTTTGCAAGCAAAGCCCCAGAGAGTCCTGGAAGTTTTCCTGGAGGGAAAATGGGATGGGAACCTGGATGGTCCCACAGTGTCTCATTTGTGGAGAAGACCCCTGTGCTGAGTGTCCTGCTAAGTGGATCTCTGGGGTCCCTACACCCTCCCTGAGGTCACTACAGGGCATTTTTTGGCCCTGGCCTGAGTTGAGGGGCACCAGTGCAGCATCTGCTCCAGTATCCTGTAAGAACCAAACTCCCCACATTTGTATTCAAACCGTGAAAGAACCTCCCCAGTCATTTTGGACAATTTCATGTTATAGTTTGTTTGGGTTCTTAAGCTCCTTCTATTTGTATTTTTTAATTCCCACCTGTGTGGGGGCTATGGATCTTGGATTCTAAGAATCCCAGATGCTTAGCAGATGGTTAGCTTGAAAAAATAATCAAAGAGGCAGCAAAATTGTGTTCATGAGCTCCTATTTATTTCAATCTGGTGTTTTGCCTCACAACAAGACTAATAAGCAATTACTCTTGCATCTCGAATGCTTATGCAGTGTAAATGCATCTGTCAACCAGATTCAACATCATCAATAAAGCTGCCAAAGCTGCTCATAATTCAATGATATATGCTTTGAGCATCTTTTTTGAATATAATTTAAAGATTGCAGTCCTATGATTCTGACATTATTTCCTGTGTGTTTAAAATACCTCCAGCTGGAAGGATCCATGTCTGCATCACATAATCACCTCTGCCTGTGTGGACCAAACTCTGCCATTTGGCTTGTGTGAGGGTTTTACTTTTTGGCTGGGCTCTGACAGGGTTCCCACAAGGGCTGCTGGGGCTGAGGGAGCCTTTATGGGATTTGGAGTATTTCTCCCTCCTTTCTCTCCTGGTGAAATTCACCCCTGTGCAGAATTCCCTTGAAGTGCCACAGGCCTGGCGTGCTGTGCATGAAGGGGGTTTGTTAGCAGGGAAGGTGTGCTCTGCAGGGCCTGGGGAAATGTTGGGTTTTAAAAGATCTTTTGCAGGCAAATGTTTTTAGGAAACAGGCTGATGGGATAAGTCTCTGCCTGTATGGACACACATCCAAATGGCTTTTCTGGATTTCATCCCAGTTTGACAGAGATATCCTAAATATATTTTCATTAATCACAGGGTGGTTTGGGATGGAAAGACCTTAAATCCCATCTCATTCTACCCCCTACCATGGGCAGGGACACCTTCCCCTATCCCAGGTTGCTCCAAGCCCTGTCCAGCCTGGCCTTGGACACTCCCGGGGATCCAGGAGCAGCCTGGGATCCAGGAGCAGCCACAGCTTCTCTGGAAAATTAATGTCTATGAACAACTCACCTGCACTTGTGCAAGCTGGTACCTTTAAAGCCTTAGCTTTAAAACTATTTAAAACTAGAATCCAGCACAGGCAGCTCCCAGGGCCAATGTGGCTGGGATTTAGGGTGGAGCAGGGTTTGCTGGAAGGTTCCTGGGGTATTCTTGCAGCCCCTCCTGGGCTCTCCAGCTCCCTGAGCTGCTCAGGAGCCAATTCTCCACCAGGTAGGGATGGACCCAGCTCCACTTTTCTCCTGTGTCTGCCCCCCTGAAGGACAGAACCAAACCTGAGTCCCTGAAAATGGGATTTTTGTGCCTTTGCTGTTCCCCAGCTCTGTCCCAGGTGTCTGTGCTCAGGGCTGCTCTCCACTCAGAGGTTTTTGGTGTGTGTGTTCTCCAGCTTGGAGTGCAGCTGCTAATCAGCTGCAGGAAGGGGATGTTCACTGGAACTTGGCTCCCTCTTATCTCTGCTACCAAATCCATGCAGCCTCTCTTGGCCATAGGCTTTTACTGCTGCTACAAGGAGGGATTAGCTGTTCCTTCCATCAGGATCACTTTTTGTGTGCCCAAGCCCTCTGTTCCCTGCACACACAGAGAATGCTAATGGGCTCTGCCTCTGTTTTCCAGCCACCCACTGGGGTGAGTTTCTCTTTCTCTTGGTTTACTTTGTGCCTTATGTCAGAGTTAATGGAATACAGATTTCTGAGCAAAAAGAGATCCCAGTGATTTTTTAAAGGTTTTTTTTTTTTTTTTTTCCTAAGTCTCTGCATGAATGAGAATCTGAGTCTATCAATGCAGGAAGCAATCCTGCACAGTTTAATTTCTCTGCTCTCTCAACTGTGTCAACTCCTGAAGGGACAAAGGAAAAAAAAAAAAAGAAAAAGAAGAGTTAAAACAACACACTAGGAGTGGTAGTTCAAGGTTACAAAAAGGGAGTGTTTTAAAACTGAATCTTTGGAAAGGATTCATCTTCATTGCCAGCCCTGTCCAGCTTCCCCTTTCCTAGAGATTTAGGAGTGACCAAATGTTAATCTTTTCCCACATCAACAGAAAACCATCCTGGCTGAGGTTTGAGCTGAAGTGAACATATTTTGTCCTAATGTTAATTCATTCCTCATCCCTCAAGAACAAGCCAGATTTGCTCTGACTGACCTTATGCTGGGCTCTGGGTTCCTCATGCCCAGATTCTCCACAAATTAGGTGCCCACTGAGGGAAGCTGGGAAGCAGACAGCTGGACCATGTGCTCCAGCACTGGGCTGGGTTTGGGGGTTGTTTTGGTGTGATTCCATTTTGAAAACAGTTCCCATCACTGCTGGAGATGAGTCCTCCTCTTTCTACCTGTCCTTGTGTTCAAATCTGTCCTTTGGAGCCTTCAGTTAAAACAGACTGAAAATCCAAGTCTGCCAGAGCACCCTCTGCCTTATTCTGTGAAAACTTTCCAAAATACCAGCCCCAAACCCTGAGTCTCAATGTTCACCATGGAGCTCAGGAGAAATGGCAGGGTTGCTTTGGATGCCTTATTTTACACATTGCATTCTTTTACTCCATTTCATGCTTTCCCAGCTAAGAAAAAAAAATTTTAAGACCATGGAACAAGTGAAAAGGTGAGGATGGCTTCCCTATCCCAGGCAGCTCTGCTCAGCTGAGCTCTCCACTGTTAAACCCAGCCTGGGTTTGTGGCCAAGGGGAAAAAAACAGCAGAAAAATGTAAAGTGCTTTATGAAGTATTTTACAGAAGAGTGATGTGGCATCTATGGAGCAGTGAGTGGTGTGGGATGAGGGCTTTATTGGCACTGGTGAGCCACAGGAGCCCGTGCTAATAAAACCTTTAATGGCCACCACATCACTCTGGTCCCCTGAGCCAGATCCTGCTGCCCTCAGCCAGGTGACTGATCCTGGGGATGGAGCCAAGCCAGGCTTCTGAGAGGCTCCCCCAGCCACAAGTCCTGCAAGTCAGGGGTTTGGTGGGCTCAGCAGGCTCCCACCCCATAATCAGTGCAGCTGCAAAGCTTTGGGTTTGGGCTGGTTCGTTTTTGGATTGTGCTCTTGCCCTCACAAGATGGGGGTTCTTTGCCCTTTGCCTTGAGGACAAAAGCCCAGTTTCTGGGAAAACTCTATTTTCTAGAAATACCAAGTTAAGTGGGCTTGAAGATTGCATCTTTGGAGGAGGAGCTGCAGCAAGGGTGGTGCCCCCAAGGTGGTGGCCACACAATGCCAAGGGTGGCCACTGCTGCAGGGGGGTGGCCCAGCCCTTTGAAAGGCAGAGAGTGCATTTGGGCTGTAAAACATTTGAATGGTTTGGGGTGGAAGGGATCTTAAATCCCATCTCATCCCACCCCTGCCATGGACAGGGACACCTTCCACTGTCCCAGGCTGCTCCAAGCCCTGTCCAGCCTGGCCTTGGGCACTGCCAGGGATCCAGGGGCAGCCACAGCTGCTCTGGGCACCCTGTGCCAGGGCTGCCCACCCTGAGGCCAGAGAAGGTCCAGGGTGCTCCCAGCCATGCAGGAGATCATGGAGGGGACTGGTCAGACTCTGCTCTGGGTCTCCCAGCAGTTTTTCACTGCTGACAAACTCCAGCAGCTGCAAAATCCCTCCTGAGCAGTCGGGAGAACCAGCCCAGCACAGAGACCTCGGGACCCACAGGGAGCAGATCCTCAGAGAGCTGCTCTGGCTCCATAAAACTTCCATGCTGTTTCTCAGTTTCCCCCTGTCACAGCTCAGTGCAAGTCCTGCACTTTCAGGAGGTTACCAGGCCAACACACTTCATATTGATCTTTCTGCATTATCATCAGCTGTAACTAAAAACAATCAAGGAGAGGGTGGGTGCAAGCCTGCACTCAGGCAGATGGAAATACAAACATCCCTCCTGCTCTGCAGCCTGAATTCCATCAGGCAGATTGGCTTTGGAGTGGAAGTTAGCCCTGTTTCTGCTTAAAGTCACATTTTTCCCACAGAAGAGGTAGAAATGTCAGGTTTTGGGCCCAACACAAACCAATCAGGCCCACATCAATGCTGGCCCCAGTTATCCTGAAATCTACTGATGGTGATGGAGTGGGAGATCAAACACGAGACAATCTGTGCTGCATTTCCAACCACCTGAGGCTTCAAAGTGCCTGTGTGGCATCTGCTGGGCTCAATAACTTAAACAGTGCATTAAAACACCTCTGCTGTCCATGTTTGCCATTGTTAGAAATTAATAGCTTTCTCCAAGTTATTTTAACTTATCATCCCACATGTGCACTGTGTGTGTCGCTCTGTTAGGGACAGTGAAATTACAACAGCATGGTTCTGTTTTTCCTTAGCCACCACTACCTTGCTAGTTTTTTAATCTTTCCTGCCTGGAGGAGTTTTTGAACAAAGTAGCTTTTAAAAGCTACTAAAGATGTTTTTTTTCAATGCAATATCTGGAGATAAGTTTATTGCGCTTTTACAGGATAGAAGTAAACACATTTCTAAAATATATTCCCATCTGCAAAAAGAAGAATATCCTGCCGTGGCTTTAGGCAGGCAGAGTATTGGTGGGGACTGTCAGAGCCCCAGGCTGGACAGGGAGGATGGTGGATCTCTGTCTCCATTTGCTCCATGCCTGGGGAAAGCAGGGAGCCTGTGGTGGTGTCAGTTTGCCAAGCAGCGCCCTGGGAGCGCGCTGGGGATTCCCAGCAGGTGAAATCAGAGCAAACGGGCTCAGGTTGGGCTCAGGGGGAAGTGCAGAACTTTCCCTCCTGTTCACAACCAGGTTGGTGCATGATGGAGTTACTCAATTCAGCATCACCCGCTGCTGGGTGTGGTGATCACAGATCCTCTGAACAGAGACACACAGCTCTCCCAGGATTTTCCTGGGAAGCTGTGAGAACGCTCAGAGAAAGAATTAAAACAATTCTTATCTCAATCTCTGCACCTGGCAGGCAATCTCTGTTTGTCACAGATGTTTACAAGAAGGAGTTGTCCCTTCTTGACCAACAGGTGGGAGAAGATTCCTAAAGGCCAATCAGGTCTTAGATCCACCATTGTTTCTATTAGAACTGTGGATTTCCAATAACAAAGTGCTTTTCATGCCTTCTGATGATGGAGTCTCTGTGTCACCTTTGTCTGTCCCCGATACCGCTGCGGTGACAGCTGGAGAATGCGCGATTTGTGACTCGAGGGGAGACAGGTTGGGGTTTTTCACGTCTTTGACATCATTTTTCAAGGCTGCCACCATCCCTCGGTGCCCCTCGGGGCAGTGCTGAGCCCGGGTCCCTGCCTGTGCCTCGGGATGCTCGCACCGGGCGGGATGCAGCCGGGAGGGCAGGGGGTGAACACCCCAAAAAGCGGCGCAGAGAGCCAGGCACAGGCTCAGGGTGAGATCTGTGAGTCCTGCCACCCCCAGGGCTGGGAACAAAGCCTCACAAAGAGCTGCTCCAGCAGAACAGAAGCAATGCAGGGATGGGGCTGCTCCCGCAATTCCCAGTGCCGGGAAAATTAATCCACAAACATCAGAGGTTTCTGTCCAAAAAGGAGACAGAGGAGTCCTTTTACTTTATGTGAATAAAGGGAGAGGCCATGGGGCATTCCCCTGGGGTCTCTCCAATTTTTGGAGGACTCAGCCTCCTTTTATCCCAATTTCCCAGCTGCATTTCCCTCTATCCTTCCCCATTTCTGAGGTACTTGAGAGGTGCAGATACCCCAGAACACCTGATCCCAAAGATTCCCCTCTAATGTATAACCCTCCCTTTTCATTTTTAATTCTTATGGAATTTAGGGTTTTCCCTCATTGTTTCTTTCATCTTTCAATGTCTAATTTCATTTATCAGCAGACCTGAAGTTTATTTGTAAAAGCAAATCTCCTTTTCCATCCATCAATCAGTGGAATCTTTCCAATTGTTTCTTTTATCTCCCAGTGCTAGTTTTATCTACCAGCAGACCCACAGCTTGTTTGCAAAGACAAAATCCCTCATTCCTCTCACCGGTGTCTGTGAAGAACCACCTCGCCTCTGAAGCGATACACGGAATAAATAAACTCCACAAGCAGGTTTAGTTATGCAGTGGGTGTGTGTGTCAGTGCCTGGCACAAGTGAGACAGCTCTCGTGAAAACTTGTGCCCCGAGCCTCGGGCTGTCCCACAGCTTTATTCACAAAGGTGTTCCATATGTCAGACATTGCACAACTTTCCCCTGCATATTCAACCCTGGCCCCGCCTGTCCTCGCCTCGTGTGGCAATCAGACCCACGCCCTCCTGGCCATGCCTTGTTGGCTGTGGTGGTCGCACGGGGGTCCCTGGGGGTCTCTGAGGCTGAAGATTTTGTGATCTTCCTTGAGGTTGAACTTTTGAACCTTTCCTCCTCTCGCATGCGCTTCTTGGTCCCTCAGTCCTTATCTGGGTATTCCGTGGTCTTAATGAACTTGGAGACAAAGGGGTTTCTTTATCTGGGCTTTTTGTATCTCTTGATCTCCTCTTGGTATTGTTTTCTATGCAAGGAACTTTAGAAATTTGCATTTTCCTATGCCGTTTGTACCATGGCAGGGGTTTCTTAAGTGAAAAGGTTAAACTTCAACCCAGAGTTCTACAGACTAAACTTTAAATGCTCAATTCATATTGCTATTTCAAGTGAACTCCAAAATCTCTATTTCACCTCCTCGAACCCCTAGAAAGTTTCTTTGTAAATTTAGCTAGGATAAAGATGTTTCCCTGTCAGCAAGCACTGCGGAGGTGTGATGAGAGGCTCAGCCTCGCCTCGCTCCTTCCCACAGCCCAAATCCCCCTGGAATCGCGGCTGAATCCCTCCCATCCCCGCCTGAGGGACACACTGCAGTTCACTGAGAGCTCTTTGGGGGTTCTTTCACCTCTCTGGCTCTGCCCTGGTGCCTGCCAGGGTCCGTGTGTGGGTGGCACATCCCTGGCACCAGCACAGGCTGGAGAGGAGGAGGATGTGGGGCTGCAGCCTGAGCCCAGCCCAGGGATGGGGTGGGATGGGCTGGAGGGAACCCATCCCTGTGTTTCCCACCAAACCCTTCTGGCTCCACGTGGAGTCCCTGGCTCTGGGAAAATACCGTATTTCTTCACGCTGAGCCAAGAGGAGACTGTAAAGGGTGAGATGTGGCCTGGAGGCAGTTAAAATTTAAATTTTTCCACTTTTCTGAGCGCTAATACCGTGATCACACTGTCTAAATAATGTCCATGCTCTGGCTGCTGTATTACCTGTCCTAAGCATGATTTACTGCTGTAATAAATTAGCCCCTAAGCCAAAGAATCAAAAATAATTGGCTTTATATCTTGGTCCCCATTTTATCCTGTTCCTTTTTCCTTTCCACCTATCCTCTCTCTCCCTCTTACTCATTCTCTGACATTTTTTTCCCATCTCAATTCCTTCTCAGGGGCCACTTTCTGATTCCTTTCCGTGCTCCTGGGATTTGATCTGATTCCTGCTCATGCTCTCGGGAGGATCAGATGTGGTTTCCTGTCCTGTTTTCTCCTGCAGATGTTCCAAGCTGTGTCCAGGGGAGCAGCGTGGTCCCTGCTGGCTGTGTCCCACCTGGGGGGCTGCAGGAGGAGCCCCTGCCCAGGCAGGTGACAGAGCTTGGTAAGGACATCACTGTCACAGCTGGATTTTAAATGGACTTTAAAATGAGCCACACATGTGATTGCTCTGAAACTCCTGTGGGCTCCCAGCATGAAATACTGCAGGGCAGAGCCTGGGGGGGTCGATGGGCTGGGAATCTCCTGCAGCTGCTTTTTTGTGCCGGTGTTTCTGCTTTATGTCTTTAACCTGAAGGGTTTGTCACCACACTTAGCAGCCTGTACTCGTGTCACCACCTGCCACCGTGTCCCCACATCAGCTGCTTCCAGCCCTGAGTCAGGCAGAAGGTGAAGGGGGAGTGGAGGTGTGGTGCATTAACAAGGGCAGAAAGGCTCCAGGCTTTGGTGAATGGTGGCCTCTGGAGTTTGACCCAAAATGTTTGGCCCCGTGCCGTGCTCCAAGAGCTGCTGCAGCACAAGGCACGGGAACAGGAGTGGCTGATTCAGGATTTATTTGTCTCTAGGAGCAGGAAGTGTCCGTGTTTGTGTGTGTGGTGTGTGTGGACAGCAGGAGGGAGGGACAGGGCACAGATGTTCCACCTGAGCTCCACTGCTGCAGGGGGGTGATGATGCTGCCTTTGTGCTCATGCACAATCCCAGAATGATTTGGGGTGGAAGGGACCTTAAAGCCCATCTGGTTCCACCCCCTGCCATGGCAGAGACACCTTCCACCAGCCCAGGCTGCTCCAAACCCCATCCCTGGATGCTGCAGCTCCATCACTGCTGTCCCACCCAGCAGCTCTGGGCACAGTTAATCCCCAGCAGAGCTTACATGGGAACAACTTGACTGCTCTGAGCAATCCCAGCGACAACAGCTTGAAAAAGTGGAGGCTGTTTTTCCATTTTCCTTTAAATAAATGGGCATTTTCTGGTTTTTGGGTTTGGTTTTTTTGGTTTGTTGTGTTTTTTGGGTTTGTTTTTTTTTTTTTTTAGCTGTTAATGTTCATTTTGCGTGTGGGCACGATGCCGTTCCTGTTTCAGAATGCACACAGTGAAGTGCAAAAATCAAGATTGCATCTCATGCATAATGCATGGCCCAGCAACCCGCTCAACAAATTACCCAAGTAGATTCCTCCGACAGGGCTGGGGGGAAGGAGGGGAAAAATAGATTTGTAACAAGTATCTTTCTAAAGAAATGACAAGATAAACACATAAAAAATAGGCATGCAGAGATTTTTCTCCAGGGGGTCAATTCAGAAATTAAAGATAAGGATGATGTGGCTGGAGAGTGTGGAGCAGCAGGTTGGGGATGGGGCAGGGGCAGCTGCAGCTCTTGGAGCTCCTGGAGAACAGGGGGGAGCCCAAAGCTACCTGTGGAGGTCTCCGAGGGCTTGATTTGGTGTTGGGAACTTGTTAGAGGAGTGACTTCCTATGGAGAGAGGTAGGAAAAGGGATTATTTGGTTTATTTATTGCTTTCAGTGTGCTGGGTTTGCAGGGATGTGTTGCAGCTCCGTGCTGCTGTGTGACACTGGACTTTGTGCCCCTTCTCTGGAAACAGAAGCCATAAAAATACAGATTTTATGTGTGGGAGGTCATTTTAGGTGTGGAGGATGGTGAGGAGGGGGACAGAAAGATGGGAATGGGTCACCATAACCTTTCTTATTTCCCTGGTGTCACCAGCCCAGGAGCAGCCTTGGCTTCCCCCACTGCTGCTTTGCCAGACAAGGATGAGGCCTCTGCTCCCTGCAAGAGGAGTTTTCTGCAGAAGGTGCCAAAGTAAGGGACCACATTCCTTCCAGTGCCCCTGCTAAGGCTGGATCATTCCCTGCAGGACAGGGAGCATCCACTGCCCCATCCCTCAGCAGCCAGCACTGTGGAGAACCCTGGGAGCTGAGCTTGGGTCCAGGGTCTAACTTTGTGATGGAAAATGGCATTTTAGGAGCAGACAAGGGTTGGTTTGCTTTTCTTTCCCCCTGGAGGGTGAGGGGTCCATCCCCACGGGCTGTGCAGGCAGCACAGAGGGGTTTGGTGGATGGGGCACCCTCGGGAGTCTCCTCTGGAAGCCAAACCTGCTCAGGCTGGAGGCAAAACTTCTTAAAAAGGGTGAGAGGAAGGAATTTGCCTCCAGGGATGTAGAGAGGCAGCCCCAAAACTTCAGCAAGCACTAAACTCACTCTTAATTTCCCCCTGACAATAATGCCCAGGGCTCCTGGATCGCTGTGATCCACGCAGGGCACAACTTGAGACCGCGCTTGCTTGGGGAGAATTTTTTCCCTAATTTCAGTAATAACTCAGGCTCCAAATCTCATCTTATTCATGTCACTCACACTAATGAGCCCAGCCCGATCCGGCAGGGATGTTTGGGTTTATTTCAGCTCCCTGCAGGCAGGAGCTGGGCAGGAGCCCAAGCCCAGCTGGGCTCAGCTCTGCCGGGTCCCACAGCACCCCCGGAGCTGCGGCCACAGCAGGGCCAGCAAAACCCACTTGGGCCAGCAAAACCTGGGCCAGCAAAACCTGGGCCAGCAAAACTTGCTCTGGCCAGCACGTGTTTTTTGGGTTTGTCCTGCTCTGGCCAGCACATCCTGCTCTGGCCAGCACAACCCCCTCAGGCCAGCACAACCTGCTTGGGCTAGCAAAATCTGCTCTGGGCAACACAACCGACTTGGGCCAGGAAAACCTACTCGGGCCAGCACAACCTGCTTGGGCTAGCAAAATCTGCTCTGGGCCACACAACCCACTCTGGCCAGCACAACCCACTCTGGCCAGCACATCCTGCTCTGGCCAGCACAACCCACTTGGGCTAGCAAAATCTGCTCTGGGCAACACAACCCACTCAGGCCAGCACAACCTGCTTGGGCTAGCACATCCTGTTCTGGCCAGCACACCCTGCTCTGGCCATCTAGTGGCACAAGCACCCCACAAGGCTGAGAGGAGCCAAGGACCAGCTCAGGCAGGGCAGGGGGGTAAGGGAGCAGTGCATGGAGGGGGTTTGTGCTGTTCAAGCAGGTTTTTCCCGAGTTGTTACAGCCCTGAGGATACACTGCTGTGTGGTATCCTCAGTGTGACATGGCTGTGCTTGGCTGTCCCAACACCCAGAGGCCAAAAACGCTCTGCCAGCAGCAGAAGCCAGTGCTGGAGGTGCAAATCCCCCTGCACGGCCAGAGAGTGGCTCTTGGGGTTTAACACCAGGCACTGGAGGGGTTGGGTGTCACCCACAGCACAGACCTGGCCTCCCTGCAGGTTCCTGCTCTGCCCCAGCCCCTGCCCTGCCTGTGCTGGGAACCCTCTGGGCTCCAAGGAGGGCCACAAGGGACCAGGGTCAGGTTTGGGATCTTTGCACCTCAGAAATTTGGTGCAATGTTGCCATTTCCTTTTTTTATATTTCTCTTCCCACATTGTCATTTAATTTGGGAGTGATGACAGGATTTGCTTTTTGTCAGTTCAGGAGTGTTTAAAATAAACCCAAAAGGTCCAGAGGGTGTGTTCAGCTCTTTGGGCCGGGCTGGAATGGGAAAAGTTCACCCAAACTGCTCTGTGATTCCACATGGAGGGTGGGGAGGGCTCTGCCCTCTCCCCAGATCTCCCTGTGATCCCACAGCAGCCCCAGGAAGCCCAGCCCTCAAACCCCAGCACACAGCACCCTGCAAAGCCTCCCAAAAACAGAACGGGCAGCTTTGGTGGAGATTAAAATACCTCAAGATCTGCTGTGGTTTTGTTTTTAAAAACACCTGAATGCATTTGCATTGATTTATTCTTAATACAGCAGCGACCTGTGAGCTTTGAGTATTCTTTGTGTTTGTTCCCTTTGGCAGAGGTGGGTGTTCAGTGGTGGGCACAGGCCCTGCTCTGCCCCAGGACAGTAAATATTGCATCTTCCCAGTGCTGCTGCACAGCTGAACACATTGCAGGGGGCTAGAGAGCTGAGAAAACCCCTGTGTCTGTTTTTTTTAACTTTTCCCCCCCTTTCTTTTTTTCCTTAATCTCAACTGACCCTCAGCATCCTCTCTGAGAAAGACCTCAGCCTGTTCAGTGGCTGTGAGGTGGGGAATGAGCAGGAGGTTCAAGGTCACAGGGAGTGACAGCAGCCTCCCCTCTCCCCCCGGAGTGCTCCTCCCTGAACCACTCTCTCAGCAATGTTTCCATTCACCTTGCCCACAGAATGAAAGCACAGGAAGAACCTCACTAAGCAAATGAGCCCCTCCTGTAATTCCATTTGCTTATGCTGCTTATTTTTCTCCCGCATAATTATTTTTAAAGGAAAATTTAATTTTGTTTAATGGGAACAAAGTTTAACACTTGGTAAGCTTTGTCTTCCACAGCCACCATCTGGTGAGCTTTTTTTCCTGGATCTTTTTTTTCTAATTATTTTTAAACCAGCCCAGTAAATTGTGTGGTTAAGAGGCACTTCTCATTAAGATGAAATACTTTGATCTTGTAGGATCATCTGTTTTTAAAGAGGTAATGATATCCTGCATCTTTTTTTTTTAACCAATCTCAGTGGTGAGACCTGCCCAGGTGTGAACTGGGTGCAGCAATTAGAGCCTATCAGAAGAAAAAAGGGGTCAGGAGAAGATCTCTGAGAGGGCACAACAGGGACCATTAAGAAGTAAGTGGCAAATCATCTCAGGAAAGGGAAACATTTAACCTGGTTATTTATTTATTTTGAAGTGCAGATGGTGTGGGGGGAATAAAAGGCTGCAAGAAGACCAGGAGTCAGGGGAATGCTATATATAGCTGTACAGCTGTTTCCTTCAGGTGTGATAACTCAGAAACGCAGGATGATTAATTTTGAAAGTTGAAATGTATAGCGGATTCTGATTACATCTGAGTGTCTATAATTTAGCTACTTAGTAAAATTAACTTGACGTTTTTAGTGAGCTGTGAGGACAATAATGTGTGAAGAGACTGAAGAACAAGTTTGACTGCACGCTCTTCCCTTACCTCCCCCCGTTTTCCCCAATTCACGGAGTTTATTTTTAACTTTTCCCGTTTTCCCCGAATCCACAGGAATGGGGCTGGCTCCACCTGCTGGCTCCGGGCTGAGTCTCTGGGATGTGACACCGGCAATTCTTCATTCCCAAAAACTCCGGGACACGGGCTCTGCAGGGCACAGGGCACCTCCCACACACAAGGAATTCTTCATTCCCAAAAACTCCGGGACATAGGCTCTGCAGGGCACAGAGCACCTCCCAGACACTGGAATTCATTCCCAAAAAATTCTGGGACATGGGTTCTACAGGGCACAGAGCACCTCTCAGACACTGGAATTCATTCCCAAAAACTCAGGGACACAGGCTCTGCAGGGCACAGAGCACCTCCCACACACAAGGAATTCTTCATTCCCAAAAACTCAAGGACACAGGCTCTCTAGGGTACAAACACCTCCCAGACACCAGAATTAATTCCCAAAAAACTCTGGGGCATGGGCTCTGCAGGGCACAGAGCACCTCCCACACACAAGGAATTCTTCATTCCCAAAAACTCAAGGACACAGGCTCTCTAGGGTACAAACACCTCCCAGACACTGGAATTCATTCCCAAAAAATCAAGGAAATGGGCTCTGCAGGGCACAGAACACTTCCCAGACATCAGGAATTAATTCCCAAAAACTCAGGAACACAAGACTGTAGGCTGGCTCTCTAGGGCACAGAGCACCTCCCAGACACCAGGAATTCATTCCCAAAATATCAGGGACACGGGCTCTCAAGGTTACAGAACACCTCCCAGACACTGGAATTCATTCCCAAAAACTCAGGGACATGGGGTCTGCAGGGCACAGAACACTTCCAGACATCAGGAATTAATTCCCAAAAACTCAGGGACAGGGGCTATGCAGGGAACAGAACACTTCCAGACATCAGGAATTAATTCCCAAAAAATCAGGGACATGGGCTCTGCAGGGCATAGAGCACCTCCCAGACACTGGGAATTCATTCCCAAAAACTCAGGGACACAAGCTCTGCTGGGCACAGGGCACCTCCCAGACACCATGAATTAATTCCCAAAAACTCAGGGACATGGGCTCTGCTGGGCACAGAACCTCTCCCAGAACATGACACCCCCAGAAGGCTGTGGGACCCTCACTAAATCCATTTGTGCACTTCAGAGAAGGCCTGGGCTGGGCAGTGAAACAGCAGGAGCCAGCAGGGACCATGGGAAGAGGCACCTTGGAAGTGCAAGGCTTTGGGGTGACTTTCTCCAAAAGAAAACCCCATGCACAGGAAGGGATGGGAAAGATCATCCTCAGTGCTGAGGACCAGATAATCTGTGACATCTCCTGTGAGGAAGGGCTGGGAGCTGCTCAGCCTGGAGAAGAGAAGGTTCCGGGGTGATGCAGTCATGGCATTTTTAGAACCAGAGGGGAGCAAAGAGAAAAGATGGGACAGAGACTCTTTACAAGGGCCTCAAGTGACAGGACAAGGGGGAGTGGCTTTAAACTGAGAGAGAGGAGGTTTACACTGGATATTAGGAAACATTTCTTCCCTGTGAGCACAGGGAGGCCCTGGAAGCTGTGGAATGTCCCAGGGCAGGCTGGACAGGGCTGGGAGCACCCTGGGCAGTGGAAAGTGTCCCTGGGGTGGGATAGGATGGGATTTCAGGTCCTTTTCCCCCATGTGCTGTGCAGGGAACAGCCCCAGCTCAGGGGTGGATGAAGGTCCAGCTCTCCCCATCCTCAGAGCACAAACCCAGAGTTTTGTGGCAGCCCTTCACAAAAGGGCAAAATCCAAGGGCTAATATAAACCCAGTCCTCTGTTAGGATCTCCCAGTCCCAGTGCTTGGATGCCAAGGGCAAATTTCCTTGTGCAATGGGGATATCATCAGCTTGAGGGGGCAAAACATCGTTGTGTTGTGCAAAATCAGTTCAACAAAGCCATGCTTGCACCACAAACTCTGCCTTTGGAACCAAAAATCACTTCAAATTATGGTCTTGTTCATGTTAAACTGAACTATTTTCCCAGTTCACTTTGTGTCACTCAGGAAATAAATGATCTGATGTAGCTGCTTTGGTCAGTAATGCCCAAAGTCTGAGGTTTTAAACAAAATAACACAAACACATTTGTGATTATTTTTCATTTTAATTGTCTGATTCTAAGTAACATTTTCAGACACGCCATCAATCTAAGTACCTAACACAAAGCTCAGCATCAGGCAGCTTCCAGAAGAACCTTCCAGAGATGGTTAAAATGCTTTAAATATTTAACACTTTTTACATTGCTACAAAACATTGACAACTGCCAGAGTATTTTTTTTAACCTACTTAAATTCTTTTAGCAGGAGAGAAACAGTGGAAGGTGGATCACATTCTTGATTCTTTCAGGACCTGTCTGACTACAACAACAAATAGTTTTAACAACATGGCAAGTACAAATATAAAATTTCAAATGTGCCAACTTTAAAAAAATCTGGATTTTTCCTCAGTACCTGCAGTACCTTGCTTCTGTAATAAATATTAAAAACCATCTTTACATTACAGAAAATGTTAAATAAGTTATTTACCAAAAGGTGTCTTTTTTTGTCTTTTTTTTTTTTTTGGTCAAAGGCTGATTCCATTAAAAGAGCTGAACAAACATTTTTTACATCAATAAATATTAAGGCAGCACAAAGCAAACAACACTCACAAAACCAGTCTCTGTTAGCAGAACTTTCTCCTTCAGAGAATCCTTTTTTTGCTGGTGTAGGAAGGTGATTTTTGATTCTCAGCTGGTGGAACCTGGTTAGAAAAGCAATAATTATTATTATTGTACAATACTTTAATGCCCACAATTTGTCCCTACCCCATCCTGCTGCACAAGGATATGCAAAGAGGAGCTCCTGTGTTCACCAGATCTTCAAATTAAAGTGGTAAGACTTCTGTAAGCAGAAAGATTGTTTTATGTGATCACCTTCTAGCTCAGGCAGGGCTGAGAACAGCACAGCAGCTGCAGGGGGAAATGTTGATGCTGATGGGGAGGAGGGAGAAGGGATGCATGGAAAAGGTTAGAGGAGAATGTAAGGAGGGGCTGGGAATTGTACAGTTATTGAGAGTGGAGGGGTGAGAGGGGAAGGGTGGGATTTCAGAGTCAAGGAATGCATTCCATCCTTCAGGGAGTGAAGTCTGAAAAAGAGAAATCAAATCTGAGCAGGGATTACTGAAACACTCCCAGGGATTGAACTCCCTGCACCAGCAGAGAGCTGCTGCCAAAAGCTGCCCCTGTTGGGTGTGTGGCTAAAAAATAAAAGCACCACCAGTGACTAACACAGGCTCCAGATTTAACAAGGGTGTCTCGTGCAGCAGGCAGGTTATCAGGCTGTGATCTCCTGGAAATGAACTGCTGGAAGATGATGACAGACATGAATATTAATCTAGGGAAAGCATCAGGAAGGAGAGGGTTTAGGTGTTTATGTGGTCAGTCATAAAACTCTTAATTCAGCCATCAAACACAGCAGGCTATTTATCACACTAAACTGCTGTCACCCAGGCTTGATTAGGTAGCAAACCTAAAGCAAATCAGACTAATTCTGCAAAATAGTCCTGACACAGCACTGTGTATTTCTGACTAGCAGAGACCGAGGAATTCAATACAAGCAAAAATTTTACTTACTTCCAAGTTTCCTCTAGCCTTCTTCAAGACATCATGTGTTAAAACCACTGGAAAGAAAGAGGAGATTAAAAAGAATACTGCAAGTCTTCCTAAATTCCCTGTATTTGTCTTATGACCAAATATGAAATATTTGCTGCTGTCTGAGCAGGAGGATTCCCTCAGGACTGCAGCTCCAGAGCAGTGCCCACCCCTGGAATGTCATTCCCTGTTGCTGGCCCGTGTTCCACAATCTGCTTTTCAAACCTAAGCATCCTGGAAGTGTTTTTGAAGGTTTTCTGCCACATGAAACAGGCAAAGCTCAGCACTGCTTGTACCACCCTAAATCTGCACAGCCCCTGCCATGCTCATCCCTCCATCCAAGTCATACAGGAAGATTTTCTGCTCATTTTAAGGAGAGGTGGTGCATGGTCTAACTCCACTTTGATCCTTTAAATATCCTGCTTGGGCTGGAGAGGGCAGTTAGGAGGTGGAGAAGAAGACAGATAGGCAAAGGAGTCAGTTCAAGGTCAAAGCAACCTCTCTGTGCCATGGGGAAATCAAAAACCAGTGGCCTGCCCTGAAGGGTTCCAGGTTTTCTCCATTCATCCAGCCCAGTCTGTCTCTGTGGGGCCAGCAGGAGACCTGTGAATGGAAGAGGGGGTGTTTCCAAACACAAGTGGTATTTAGGAATGTCAGGTTAAATATGTGAGTCTCTAATCTGTGTCAGTTCTGTAACTGCTGAAATGCAACACTCACAATCACCAATTTGATATTCCGGTCTCAAAAATAAACAATTTAACCATAATAAAGATTTTTCATTACAACAATAAGAAGCCAACAACTCCAAGGGTAGAGCTGTCACGAGATAATTACACCCCTGGCAGATTACTGCAATTTGGCACTGCATTGTTCCATGCTCAGAGGTTCAGATGAGGTTTATAAGCAATGAGCTCTCTCACCAGAGAGCACACAGAAGACTCTGAGCCACAAGAATGTTCCAGTCTCTGCCTCTAAATATATTTAGGAATGTTCAGCTACATAACAGAGGGAACCTGAATATCCTCACTGGAGCAGGCAGGTAACAGGATGTGTGCAGAATGAAGGCAGGCAAGGTCACCCACTGCAGTGCTTTTCCCTTCTTGCTAGCAGAAGGAGAAGAGAAGAAATCTCAAAACCAAGTGTAAGCAACCTGATAAAATCCAGCAGCTTCACTTTGCTGTAGGCTTGGCCAGGAATTTGTATACAGATGCAAATTAGAAACATTTCTGAAATTGTTCTTTTAAGACAAAGGCAACTCGACATCCATAACTCCCATAATCAATGAAACTTGGAGAAAATCACATCCAGGTCTTTTTGTGTGGCAGAGTGCTCTCTGCTCAGAAGAGCTCTGCTAGTAAACTCATTTCACCTGGCAAACTAGATTTTTCTAAATCAAAACTATTAAATTCAGCCAATGATGAGAATTTGGAAGCTGTGCCACTGCTGGCACAGCTGCTGCTCTCCAAGCAGAGATTTGCATTACAGAGATTTCAGAAAATGCAGGTTTCAGTTTCTCAGCACCTCACTCAGAGGAGGCTGAATGCCCTGAAAAAAAAGTGAGCAAATTTAGGGCAACAGACACTGTTTGCTTTAGGCAAGTGTAGGTGGATGAGGAGGCTCAGGGATAACATTTTGGCTATAAGGGTAAAATCTCTGTTGATTTATACCCAGTGTGTCTGAGATGACACTGGAACTGGACAAAGCAGACCAGTGAATCTATCCCAGGGATATTATTTTGACACACATAATAGAATAGCTTGAATTTTTACACATCAACCCCAAACTGAGCTATTTGGCTCTACAACCTGAACAAAACGTAATTTATGATTTAATACAAGTAATTTGTAAACATGTAATATAGCAATTTTGAAAGAAGTGACCAAACACCAGTCCATAAATGCTTGAAACAACAAAAATCTGCAGGCAGAAGATATATGGGCCTTAGATATAAAAATTACAGGCTATGGAGCAAAATAACATTTATCACTCTACATTCCATTTAACTGACTTGAGTAACATATAATATTACAGATATTTCTACCATTTTGTATGGTGTGGAAAGTTTTCCAGTCTAGATTAATTACTGATAACACAAGTGCCACTCCAGCAAGGACTAATGAGCCATTCAGTCCCACCACTTCAGAGGAGGCAAGAATGGATTTTTTGAATTTTTCTTTTTCTTACAGAAGAAAATGAACTCCTCCTCCCACAACACACACATAGCTGTAGCAGGTAGGCAGAGCAGAATTCCATTCAGATTTCTTCTGGTGAGTGATTAAAGCAGCAGAGATGGATCTCTTCAAACAAACACCTGGCTTAACACAGCTACAACACTCCCTATGTCCCACTTGTTTTCCTGTTTCCAGATCATTTTCTAGACATGGGCCACTAAGGCTAAAATATAATTCCACAGCATGCCCTAATTTGTCTTAAAAAAATTACTCATAGCAAGCTTTTGTTTCCCTTCTTCTGAGCTTGTTCTCCTTCATTTCTCAGTCTGGTGCAGAGCACTGACAGAGCTCCTTGCAGGGCAGTACCTCAGAAAATGTAAAAGCCTAATTACACATTTATTAAGACTGAGACAAATTCACAATTTTGACATCATCAAAAACTTTGGCTGAAAACATTTACAGCAAACAGTAACTTTGCCTTTGTCCAGAGCTGGTATAAAATAGAAACAAGAGTATCCAAAATGGAATAACACAAGTAGGAATTAGTGGTAGCTGCATGGATTGATACATTATCAGTGGTTTGTGTAAACACATGAACAGCTTCCCATGATATTCTCCACAGCCTTTTGTACTTTGGGCAACTTCCACCCACTGGAATGAGGCTCCATCAGCTCAGCACAGCCTGAGCCTGTCACAGCTGGAGCACACAAGGGAGCACCAATTTTAAAGGTAGCCACAGCCTACAGAAATAGAATCAGAATAATTATGAAAGCACACACTCACACTGGTCAATGATGACTTTCTCCATGTTCTCCTTCAGCTGGTTTGTGGAGTGCAGGCGTTTCACTGTGCTGTGCAGCTTCTTCTCCTGCTCAGACAGTTTCTTACGTAACCTAAATATTTCTGCTTTCATTCCTTCATCCTACATTGAGAGAAGAAAGTAAGGTATTAAACTACTGGCTAAAAGTACTTTCTACATTGGGAATTGCTCAATACTTTTGGACAAGTACCCTCAAGCTTCCTTGGAGTACCAAAAACTCAAAGGAGAGAAGGACCACCACAGAGTCCTGTCCTTCCTCCTTCACATCCCCCAAGACATGAGATTCTGTGACACAAATACAATTCTTAGCTGGAATTTAGTGCAAGTCATTTTTTCTATTAGACTGAGGGAAGTCTATTAGATGGTGCCTATTTTTGTTCTAAACTAGAAAACATAAGGAAGGCCAGTGCCAAGGGATCAGTGCCCTGTGTGCCAGGTTCAGAATTCCAGCTTCCTCCTTGTGTTCTGTTAATGGTTGATGCTGCCTCTATCACAGGGCTAAAAGGCACTGGGACAGTTCAGCTGCAAAATTATTTGACAATATTATTATTAAGGTTCAGTTTTCACCACCAATCCCAACAAAGTTCTGGTCAGTGACTTGTAAAACAGGACTGTGAGAAGCCCTGGCACATCTGCCACTGTCACTGATTTGGGTCCTTGTGCAGATTTAAGCTTGGACTTTTTTTTCTTGTTGTACCACTTGTTAAGTAATAAAACCTCTGGAATTTGCCCCCACTATTAATCTCTGCAGAAGAACTGATTACTCCCAACTCCTGTGAGGCTGCAGAGAAGGCACTGAACACTCAGAGTATTTTAGAACCCAAACTTCAAGAGAGAGATTCTTTCATATTCTGCATTTAAGACATCAGGAGCAATGTAATATCCTTAAGATCAAGGGTGTTAGATAAGAAACTCCAGAAAAGATTCTATTAGGCTCTAATTAGGAGCACCCTGGGAATTCAGACCCCCACACACATTAAGATCAGCCTTGCAGAAGTGACTGATCCAAATCAAGGTTCAGATCAGTGACAGGAAAGCAGGAAAGCATCCCCCACATCCTGAAAGCCCTGTGTGGGTGAGGGATGTTCAATCCCTGCAATCCAGGCCAGCATGGAGCTGTCTGCATGGATTACACACATGAGGATAAAAATGGAAGTACACACTCCTGCCAAGGCATCCCAAATCTGTAGCTGAAACATCAGTGAATGTATCAGACAGCAAACTTCACTCCCACTGCTTTTGTGATTTTATATATTTAAGGATGCTAAAAAATATCACCAAAAATGTTATGAAGTTATATAGAAATGCTTGTTTTCCCAAAGTTTGAGGGTTTTTTTCCAGAAATATCCTGCTTCCCTTAATGAACACATACAAAAACCTCAGTGTAATCACTTTAGATTTATTTTAAAGGCAGGGTTTGAAACAGTTTCAATGCTGAGTGGTGGTATTCTGACAGCAGAGATATTTCATTCCTCATTTAGTTTACTTTTATGCATTTGCATAGTGCAATCCTTTTTAGTTAAAGTGTTATAAAACATGTCTTGGGGTTTTGTCACACTTTTACAAAAGCTTCTTCTTTTACCACTTTGGCATCAAGAACATAAAAGAAAATGTAGCTAAGATTACATCAAAGTTGCTGATGTTTCTCTTCTCACCAATACACACAAAATCAAATTGAATTTGGTTCAAATAACAGGAGCCCAAACCTTCACTTGTTGAAGTGGAGCATTTGTCACCTCCCTGGATTTCCTGGATCTCATGTAACAGGATTAAATATTCCATCTTTATCACAAAGTATGCTGTAAATGAACACCTGGCTGTACAACATGACAAGGACATACTCAGCCTTACACCAGATCCATGTGTCTGGAGACTGGGGGCATGATTCCCAAAGATTTTTCCAAATACACATCTGTAACTGCTGCACCTTCCTGGAGACATTCCCAAGGTCCAAAAAAACACCCCAAACCCCCAGCAAAGCCCAGCTGAAGCCCAGCAGTACCTGAATGCCCTGAGCAGTACCATGAGCAGCTTTCAGGGGAAGAGAAACTCTCCAGAGAAGCTTCAGGGAACGTGCAGCCTCCTCCAAAATCTGCTGAACTGTGTGAGTGCTCGTGGAAAAACCATGCAGGGATGCCTGCTCTGGTACCTGTATCACAGGATTAGAGACATTTTACATTTTATACTTAAACCATTATGAAAATGTAATCTTAATTAATGGGTTTAATCCAGCTGGTGTGATTTCATATTTAAGATAATGTACACAGCCACTGTGTGCCATAAAAACTAATCTGTTAGTTAACAAAGGCTGCTGAATTATGTATTATCTGAGAATTTCAGTGAGGGAGGGGATTTATCCTAATCAATAATCATGATTAACAATAGATTATATTTACTAGATTTGCTATGCCACATGGTAACAGTTGGCAACTCTCTTCTTTCTTCATTTGCATTTTGTGTCATGTTATTTGAAAGTCAATGATTACAGACATCAATTTAAGCAATATAGATGTTTCTTCCTTAGCAGACCCTTTAAACTGTTCCATTTAATGCTAAAATAACTATCAGGGTACACATAAAATGTTTTCCTCTGCTGACAGATGAGAAACCAAATGGAAGAAATTGCATAAATGTGAAATAAAGGAGGGAAAGAATGTGAGGGGAGCAAATGAATTACCAAAGCAATGGTGCTGCAGAAGGGGGAAGGGTAATCAAAAAAAAGCATTTGCAGTTCCTGCCCCATGCAGGATACAATCTGAATATTTATTTAGCATTGTTATCAAACCAGAATCCTCCTGTCACATAAAATATCCCATTTGCTAGGTAGTCTGAAACTTCAGTGATGTAAAGCTTGATAGGAAACTGCAAATTGTGAAACTTACTGCTTTTATCTTTACACCAACAAAACAAGTTAAAAACTTAGAGAGATTACTTTTTCAGTCATTATCAGTATGTTAACTAGGTCATTGGGAAATATATGATACTTCAGAGAGTCTTAAGTGTCATTCAGGCATCATTTGACTGCGTGAGCACACATGTGATACCACAAAAAGAATTTCAGAATTGTTGCAGACTGCACCTTCAACAGCTTCACTAATTATAACTGCAAAAATAAGTAGCACGAATTTATCCCTGCAGTTAAGACCTTCTGTTTTCTGAAGAGCAGTAAGCATGGTTTTTACAGCATTTATATTATCATAAAATCATAGGGGTGAAAAGGACCTTCATTAGACACTTAGTTTCCTTTCCCTCTCCAAGGCAGGAAAGCATTACATGGAATTTTTTTAACATTGGCATAATCTATCCTCAAAATTGCCTCCAGTCAGTGTCTCTGAGCACCCTCCATGCCAGTGGTTCATTATTTTTACCACTGGCTGCTGATTTCCATGCTTGATCCAGGCCCTTCCTGCTGGGGTTTAAGTTTCTTAGCTCCTTATTAGATGCCACAGATGTGCACAGATTGCTCCTTCCCTTTAATTGAAGCTTGTAGGCAAATGTGTCTTTTCAAACCACCCCAAATATGCCATCATTAACTGTGTCCAAAAATTAATATTACGTAAGAGAAAATTAGCAGAAGTAAACACTAACTAGTTCTCCTATTCGAGACAAAAAGGACTGAGGTTATTCAAGACAAAATAAACATTTTATTGGTTAAGCATCCTTAAGACTGCAGCAAGAGCACCACAAGTGCTAACACTGTCAGAGAATGAAGAAAGGATGATACACTGAGTCCTAGAAGACAGTATTTGATCACTAATGAAATATTCAAATTTCTGGACTAGCTTATGATATTGTTAAATGTTCAACTGATAACCAAGAAGTGGAAAAATACAAAAAAAACCTTCCCTGAAATATGAATGTAATATGAAACAAGCTTCATCAGCATACATCAATCTTTAATGTACAGTTATAACCTGGTGTTACTAAAAGGCTGAATTCAACTAAGGGGAGAACTTTATCAGCTCTGTATCACATTTCTTTTAATTGTCTCAAATTTCCTGGGTTTATCTCAAGCCTTCATTATATGAAAATCATAATTACTTTTATTCTTAGGTTACTTTTACACTCTCTAGTTAAACCCTCTCTACAGCATTTCAGATTTTTACCTGGGGTTTTCTGCTGCTGCTTTTGTTTGGCTTTTTTATCGTTTCCAGCAAAAACAACACCGATTTCCATAGCAAAACCAAGCAGTTTTACATCATTTAAAGCCAAAACTGAAAGTGAGATTGCTTAAAGGCCTAGAATTAACTACCTCAGAATCACACTGAGTCCATCTAGATGATGACTGTGCCAAGCTTGAGGCATCCTGAGTTATTCAGTCAATTCTTCCCTTCACACCACTTTGCGCCTCTGGCTAAAATCCACCCTCCTTTAGAGGATTTCAGTGCTCACCTTTACTCCAGGCTCCTGCAGCTTGGTGACCTCTCTGAGAGCAATCTCCATGTCTGCCAGCACCTGCTGCCCCTCTGAGATCTGTTTCCTCAGGGCATCATAGTCCTCGATGAGGCCCAGGACGTGCCGGCCGTTCCTGTCCGCCCACATCCGATGGCCGGGCACCAGGCGTGGGGTGCACGTCCTGCTGGAGCCCGAGGTGCTGCTGCACAGGGAGGCACTGTCCACCTCATCCTTAGGGGCTGCCTGAGTACCTGGGACAGAAAAATCAGGTCGTTTTTTTATCCTCACACAAAAAAAAAAATTAATTTGTACTTGACTGCTGTTAAACAGGGCTGGGTGTGTACCTGGCTTCTCTGCTGAAATGCAGCGTCCGTTCTGCTGCTTCTGCAGCTCACCAATGTTTCTCCTGGCAGCAGGGCAGCTGCAGAGATTTTCTACATATAAAAAGGGAGAAGAAAAGCTGTATTATTAGATTTTAAAAAGCCCTCCTGGCTCTTCAGTTCTTTTATTGCTGATTCTACACTTGGTCTCTGGAAGCAGGGAAAACCAGCTGATTTTTCTAGAATCATGCCATGGATCTTCCAGTATCTATCTACTTTTATACCTGAGCATCTATCCAAATTCTAGGTATCTCCCAAAATCAAACCATATTTAAAAAAATCTAAAATACATCCTGATTAACAAAATTTATTTACAAATATAAGCCTCCCATTAACTCCACAAGAAGCAGGACACTTTTCCCAGCTGTACCAGACTGAAGATTGTCTCTATATTCCTCCTTCAGAATTTCCACATTCTCTAAGCACCTACAAAAAAAGAGAGCTAAAAAACTCAGCTGTTGACATTGCAAGGAATCTTTCTGGTCCATGTGGTTTTATCTGGATGTATGGAAAGCTGTTATTGTGCAGAGCACTTTAGGAGGAAGATTCTTGTGCTCTCTGTATCCCATGTACATCAATATTGGAACAATAACCTAACCCTGGGTGTAAACATGACACTTTCCTTTATTTGCTAAAACAGCATCACTTAACAGTGATTGAAATAAAGGTAAAATATTCCTCAAGGGCAAAGAGGGAACAACTGATTTATCCAGAGCCCATTTAGTGCACTTATTGATCATTCTTGAGTAACACACTCTCACCCTTAGCAAACACTACAGAGCTCAGCAATGAAAAAAGAACCCCCCAGGTAAGCAAAATCTATGGCAATTTACTGCAGGCATCCTCCCATCCCAGAGACTCTGCAAATGCTTTGCTTGGATGCAAAGGAAGGACAGTGCAGAGTGCACTTCACAGCCCAGCTCTAACAGCAGAGGGATTTGAGGAGAGCTGCTGTTGTTCAAGGCTGTAAGAGGCACAGGTTCTGCAGTACCCAAAAGCACACAGAGCACAGTACCATCCAGTCCTGCACAGGGCTGAGGGCCTGGCTTCAACAGACAGTTGATGTTAACAGCTGACACTGGTCCCACTTCCTCTCTCTTCCCTTTGGAAAGCTTTTCTTCTAATTTTTCATGCAGGGACTTGTTGGTGTCTATGCTCCTCTCCAGCTGCACTCGCAGGCTCTGGATTTCAGCCAGCAGTTCGTGTAAATCAAGTGGATTTTTCTGATCCTTTTGGAATTCTTCTGAGGCATCACATCTGGGATCTGAGACAATTTCAAAAGAAACACTCAAACATCTCTAACAATTAAAATAATATTACCCACCAGAAAACTCAGCAAGTAAGTTATAGCCAGTGTTATCCTCAATACTAAGAATTAACTACAAACAGCATTAAGATAATGGTTTGACAAAAAAGCATGTCTTAATTGCTTCTACCCTTGAAAGATTTAAAGGGCTGAAAATTGTTTTTTACTTTGTCCATAAAAGCTACTAAGTCTCACGCCAAAAGCTAAAAAATTAGATAAAAGGAGAATGAAGAGGATTTACAAAATCTGAAGTGCAGTAATGCAGTCTGGGGAAAGGAAGAGGAATGGGGAAAATCAGAGTGTGAAGGAGGGATGGAGTAGAACTGTGAGTTTAATTTTATACACCGAAGGAAAAAGAAAACAGTGATCACCTGGCAACCAGAGGAACAAATCTGAACCTGAGAAAAACAAGGGCTGTGCTTGCCTTCTCACAGAAAGAGATCAGTATACAAACAACTCCATGCATTCTTTCCTGCTGAAATCCAACTGTTCAGGGTGTTCTCCAGACAGTGGGAAGGGGCCCAGCTGCATGAGGAGGGTGCTGCCATTCTCTAAAGACATCAGGAGTTCTGCAAGGAGAATCCCTTCCACTCCTGAGCCAGCTCTGCCTCAAAGCCTTGTGCCAACAGGGCTCTTCTGCTGCAGCCAGGCAGCAAAACCAGTGGCAGCAGGGCAGAACACTTGGAGCAGCAGGGAGAAAAAAATCAACTTTCTAAGAACTCCCAGTGGGAAATTTGCTGGATGTGGTAAGGGCTTTTCAGCAATGAACAGCACCCCACTCTTTACCTCAGCACACCAACGTGGTGGCACAGCTTCCAAGGGGGAGGAAGAACTCTATAGTGAGCTAGAGTCCTCCTCTCACTTTTAGTGACAGCAAAGTGGACATGAAATTATTAAACACCTAATTTGGAAAGCAGTGCCAGCACTTCTGCCAGCTCCAGGGAGAAGCCTCTCCCCCACCTTCAGCCAAGGGAAAGCACGAGCTACCTGGGTAAGCAGGACCTGAAGGATGCAGCAGCAGGTTTTTAATTGACAAGTAAATATCTAAGATCCCCAGGAAACTCATCCAGCCTGAGCCACTAAGTCTTCAATTCTGGTTTTTAGCTTAGCTAAAAAGATAAAGGAAACTTGGGAGTGTCTGGTCAACATGTGACACACATCAGGCTTGCAGTCACCCCAAGGAGAAAGATCTGAGCAGGAGGCTGTCAGTTCTCTTTGCAGAGCAGACACAAGCAGAAGCAAAGGAACAGTGACCTAGCCCTCCTGGCCTTTCACAAGAGCATGTTCAGAGGGAAGAGGTTCAAGGGCAAAGGGCACAGAGACAACTGTGCATTTGTACCTGTCCCCTTCCTTCTTGCTTCCTCCAGCTTTTCATACACCTTGATCTCAGTCCGCAGCGACTGCAGCAACTTCTCATTCTCAGAGAGCTGATGCTGCTTTACATTCATTTCTGTTTGCAACCTGTTAAGTCCCAATAAACAGCTGAGTTAAATTCTGATTTTTTTTTTAAATCTAAAATCCATTCCTCTTTCCCTCCATAATTCTTCCCTTTCTTTTGAATATATTAATTCCCCTCATTAATATTAATGGCTATGGCTAAACAGATGCCTGTCACACTGACAACTTCTTCTCTAAATGAATGTTTAAATGTGGACACAATCAATACCTGTTCAGTTCATTGCGACTGCTGTAAATTTGACATGTCAGGTATCTGATTTCATCTTCCTTTTGGCAAATTTGTTTTTGCAACTTTTCGTTTTCTTTCTTGATGCATTCATGGTCCTCATGAAGATGCTCAATGATTGCATTCTTCTTAGAAAGAGATTCTCTTAACTTTTCGTTTTCCTTCTGTTTATCTAAAACAAGAAGAAACATAAGGTATCTGCAATGTCCACAACACACTAAGGCTATGATTTTTAACTAAAATCAGCTTTTTCAGAGACTATCCAGCTGCTACTCCATTATTGCTAATCCCAGCTTGAATGCTTATGGTTGAGCATGGAATTTCAGGGGTGAAAATTATGGTTAAGTCAATTTAATGAGTGGACTGTGAATATTTTATTGTTTTCTGATCTGGGATGAGTTGCAGGCTACTCCTGTAAAGAAAAGTTTACATTTTTACCTCTAGATCCTTTTGCTAGCATTGCATTCAGAACTTGATTTTGCTTCCTCAGGAAATGTATTTCAGAAGTCAGGGAATTATGCTGCTCTGAGCCATGGATAAAAATGTTTGCAGAACCTATAAATATATACATAAAAGATGATTTATGAGTCATCTCTAGGTCATTAAAGATTAAACTTTCCAGACAAGAACAATTTAAAAAATTGCAGAAAAACATGCTATAAAAGCTATTTCTCCCCTATATATTTTGAAGGTTATCACTACAGGCTAAAAGGCAGCTGAGGTTAATGCCAAGTAATCCAAAGCCCTGTGCAGCACAAGTGCCTCTCATTGCTGGGCAACCATTACTAAAATTGCAGAATTATCCCTGGCAGTCTTTACCTATCAGCTAAAATCCCAACAGGACAAAATGCAGGAGTATTTTGTGACATTGCTATGATTTGAAAAGAAAACTGTAGGAGAGTTTACCACGTATTTTAGTCTTGCTCTGCTCATACTCCATTGTATTCAGTGAGAGAAGAATGGGACTCTGCCAGCTAATCCACAGGGGTTAATGCAGGGAGGCTTGTAAACAGTCTGCTGAGAGATCTCTTACCACACAGGAAAGAGCATAAGGCTGGAGTCACTGTCTTGGCCTCAGATTACAAACTCAGAGCCCATTTATGATCACAGGGATGAAGATTTATCCCTCTTAAATCCGTGTTTCTAACATTTAGATAACTGAGCCAGTCTTGATCATCCATCAGGGGAGGAACAGGCCCCTCCAGAGCTCAACTCACCCTGTGTCTCCTCTCCCCACATCTCTGAGGATGAGACCCCCTGTCCTCCAAGAGCTGGATTTCCCTCCAGTGCCTCCACGAGAAGCTCTGGGTAACTGGCACTAATTAAATGTCTGACTTGGACATAAGGGTGATGAATCCTGCTCTGAGGATCTTACTGCACCAGCCAAGTGAATCTAAGTGTTAAATCCTGTATCCAGCCAGTTAAACCCCAGCCCAGGCAATCCTCAATGCACTGTACTGGTGCTAGTCATTCCCAGGGATGTGCACTGGTGCAGCACAGCCTGCTAAGTGCCACATCCCACTCTCAAGGTGCTGCCTCTGAAATGCAAGTCAAGTCATTGTTATTGCCCTTTGTAACCTTCTCATAGTCAATAAAACACTTAAGGACCCACAGGAGTTAAAAGCATTTTTCAGCTGATTGATTATCCCAGTATCTCCCACACTTTAAAGCCTGAGATAAGTACATGAGTGTCAACTATTTGGTTAATAGAGAAATAACCAGCTGGCAAAAAAAATTAGCTGAATGTATGAGGAGGATGCCTTTCAGCTCTGGCAGTCCAATTCAATTTGATGTGCTGCACTTCCTCTGAGTAATCTCATTTTATTGTAATCCCAATTGAAGCTTTTACCCACTACCTAACTGGGATGTAGTGTGCCATGATATGAACCTCTTGTCACTGCTGAAAGACTCAAAAGCTCTGGAAGCCTGGCACTAATGGCATTTTACTATCTATATGTTAAAGAGTTGAGGCAGCTATGTGAACTCAAAAGGCTTTCTCCTTTCAGACTGTAACAAAGCAATCCAAGTTGAAGTGGCAAGGCTTGATGGTCTCATCTTGATTCTAATTTAATTTATTGCCCATCACCCAGCTTTATCCTATTTGAAAAGTTATGCTATTGCAGTTCTACTGAAAGGCTTCAGAATATAACTATTGGTTATCTTACATAATAAGGGATAATGTAGAGCCAGTGGTAATAGGGCCACAATCCCACAATTTGACCCACTATTGAGACTGCTACTTCTGTGCAGAGCCCTGCTGACATCAATTACTCTCTCCACACAGGCAAAGGTCCATCTAACCAGAGGAAAGTGGAGCATCAGGGCCCACAATTGCAATACACTTGAGTTTTCATTCTGTTTTGTGCTGAAAAAGTGAGTGCTAAGGAAGCATACCTTGAAGGTTTCAAAGGAAACACTGACTGAAAGAAAGGGACTATTGAAAATCACAGCAATGGGGAAGGAGATATTCACTCCCAGGGAAAGCAAAATAAAGGCATTCAAAAGCTGAAAAGAAGTCTGAGTAGAAACATCAGCTACTTGTGGGTTAAAAAAAGCAAACAAACCCCCTTTTAATGTTAACTGCTGTTAAGAACATTTGAAACCTAGGACACTCAAAATTAAACCTTGGATTTTATTTTGAAGCTTAACATTTGAAACTATTGAAGCAATTATTTTAGTTCCACTTGCACTGCAAGCCCCAGCTCTACAGGAATGATGTAGTCATTACCAGCATTTGAGCCATTTATAGGATACTGGAAGCCCAGAGGCATTTAAATACTTAAAGAATCTAAATATTAAAAATAACATGGCAAGAACAGTGGGCAGATGTGTGTATATACATCCATACAATATTTATCAGACAAGAATAAATCTATGCAATAACTTCTGTTGAACAAACAATTCAATATCACGAATTTAGCAGGTTGCCATAAACAATTATGTATGTTACAACTTAGCTTTGTGTTTTAAAGGAAAACAAACTAAGGGTATTCAGTTAAAAGCAAAAATGTTGAATGCAAGTCACAGAATGGGTTGGGTTGGAAGGCACCTTAAGGTTCAACTAGTTCCAATCCCCTGCCATGGGCAGGGACACCTTCCAGTAGCCCAAGGTGCTCCAAGCCCCATCCAGCCTGGCCTTGGGCACTTCCAGGGATCCAGGGGCAGCCACAGCTTCTCTGGGCACCCTGTGCCAGGGCCTCAGCACCCTCACAGGGAAGAATTTCTTCCTGATATCCCATTTTAACCTGCCCTCCTTCAGCTTAAGGCGATTCCCACATGCCCTTGGGAATCCTCTCCACTTCAGTATTTCTTTTTGCACCAAAAGTCAAAGAAAGCTCATCTATCAGGAAAAAGGAGCATCACTAGCAAGAGAGCATGTGCATATCTGATAGCATGAAAGAGATCTTTGATACAGAGAGAAACAAGAACTGAAAGAACACGGTGACAAAAAGGAGCTGTTCTAACAGGTAGCTGCTTTTTTCCTTTACTTTTCCAAATTTCTCCTGCACACATTGGTAGATGTGCTAAGGCAACAAGAAGACAGATGGAAGGCATAAGACAGTTTATAAAGAAAATATACTTTCACTGCATTAATGGATGCCCTTGCCAGAATCTTTATGAAGCTGTAAAAGAGTTGGAAGTGTTTCAGTGTGGTTATTTCACGAGCACAGAATGCCTTTCCAGCAGTGTAAATACTTCACAACTGAAATGGATGCTTTTTATCCACCTTTCCATCACTGTAAATTATCCCTGAAAGCAAACTGCCATGTGCAGGTTGCCTCCATTTAAACAACAACAGAAATGGATCATGGGGATGATGTAAAACATAATGAATCTAATGTCAATACCAGTGGAACTGAGGAAAAGGAAAGTATGTCTGTATTTATTGCCTGCTTCCAGTCTGAGTAATATTGCATATTAATCAATTTTGCTATGGGGGAAAAGGTGGGAAGAAGAGTGAAGCAAAGTGTAGAAAAATACAGGGATGGGGTGCTTCAAAAGGTGCTCCAAAAGCATCTCTAGTGAAAGCTGGCTACTTGTGCAAAGTTTAAGATCCACCTCAGAGCTTGGCTTTCAGAGATGCTGAACACCAGCAACAGAGAACAGTGGCTCCAAACCTTTCCAGTGGCATTTGATCCCTCAGGCTCTCAGCAGGAAAGATGGATTCAGTTTCTCATTAAATGAACTCTTACCTTGATCTAGTTCCTTGTCTGTTACTTGTCTCTCAAGCTGCTTCCTCAGTCTCTCATTAGTTTTTATGGAGTATTCTAAACGCTGTCTCAGGATTCTAATTTCTTGCAGATGCTCCATTAATAACTCTAAATAAAGCAAGAGACCACTTCTTACTTAGAGCAGATGATTGTATTCTTTTACACTATGTACTCTTGTCAAATCTAATGGGTGTTAATCCTAAAAGATGACACAGAGCTGTTAAAAATGGCAGATATTGAATATCTGACTCCACAACACTCTTCCTATACAGTGCTCAAACCATGCATTCAGTGACAACTCCTACTCTACATTCTAACTTAAACAATGGCCCAGAGTTTTAAGGCTCTTCAGATTTCTTCTTCCTACAAAAGTGGAATAGATAATAATTTCATCACTTAAACATTCCCTGTATTGAGGAAAGAATCCAAAGGTTTGCAATGCAGCTCCACATTCTGGCTCAACACACCACCAGCACACATTTTTCCTTACAACAATAGGAAGCTCCCAGAGTAACTCAGAGAGAAATTTGACTTTGACTTACACAATGCGCTCCACAGTAAAGAAATCTGTTGTATCAAGTTTCATTACTGTACCTTTTCCTTCTTGCTTTGCTATTCTACAATTTTTCTTCCATTGGCTGCAAGTTTCATCCTTCCTCAGGAGCTGATCTGTTCTCCCTGTCAGTGTGTGATGTGTCAGTTTATCCATGTCACACACTCCTGGTTTACTCTGCAATATTTCTCCCTGAACAGGATGTGCCAGCTCAGCTATTAAATTTTCATTGCTGCCGATAAAGTACTGCAAGCATCACTTGTGTTTAGTGGAACTATCCAGGTCAAACATGACACCACTTATTAATTATGCAGCACTTAACAATTCTCAAGGAAACACAACACTGGCTTCTATAAAATTGGAAAATCTCTCCTTTTCCACATAATAATCTCTTGACAATTGTCTATTTTCACCTTATAACTTGTCAATTTAAAGAGTGTCTGGAGCAATGTAAAAGCTGGTAGCTTAAAACAACAAGGACACAAACTAACACACTTTATACTACCTCAACAGGGTAGTTCAGATGGTTGCCATCTCTGTGTGCCTTATCACTGAAATTGCAATGATTATGCAAGGAACTGGAAAGCTGAGGCAGACAAACATTCTTCATTATTTCTTAATTAGTTCCCTTGTGTGTTATTTATCAGCTTTTCCCAATATCCAGCAAATCTTCCATGGGAAAAATATTACCTGGAGGAAACTTGCTTGGCAGAAGTGGCAGTGTGCTGTGCTGGCCTTCCAGATCATGTCTGTGATCAGGTGAGCCAAGAGGAGACTTCTCTGACAAATCAAAATCAGACGAGCTGTGAAGAGCAGATGGCACAGGAGACTCATCCTGCAGATGCTGGTACATGGTGGCATTCTTCTCATTATTCCTTTTGTGCCAAATAAAATATAAAAGTTATTCTATGATTCTGGAAGGTGAACCAAGGATGCCAAATTTACAACTATTTACAAGTAATTTTATGCAACAGGGCGTGAAAAAACACTGCACGTCAGAGGTTGCATCAAGACTGAAATTCAGAGCTCACTGAAGTCAGCAGGAATAATCACTGGCCCTCCAGCCTACTTTGTATTTTCCAGCACCTCTGTGTTCAGGGGACCTCAAGCTGCCTTGAACAGAGAGCTGAGGATTTCTGTAGCACAGAAGAATCCCAAGCTGGCAGAAAACCAACAAACACAGCACAACAACACCTGCTCTCTTCACCTTCAGCATCAAGGTGCTTTGACAATGAACTTCAGCAGTGCTGCACTGGAGTGACCCTGAGCCAGCCCAAGGGCATGGGGACACATGGGGAGGGACTGTCCCCCCTGGCACCTGCACCAGGATAATGCCTCAGCATGCACCACAGTGGATTGTGGACATGGTTATTTTTGTTCATGAAAAGAACAATCCTGGTGGCAAAATGTTTCTCTCTCAGTATCTCACCTGCTTGGTGAGAAATGGGGAAAAAGCCTTAATCTGTTTTCAACAGGTGTTCTATTAACAAAATAGATATTAATAAGCAAAACCCTGCCAAAGAGCTAAACATGCTAGAAAACATGGAGCATCCTTATCAACTTATGAAACAACCATATTTTTGCAGAACATTCAGTTGCACTCTTACCTTTGAGCTAATTCATAAAGTATAGTGACTTCTGTACCTATTGATTCTCCTGCAAAGCAGAAACACCTGATTAAAAACACGTACTGAGAATTACAATTTTTCCCCTCCATCTTACTCTATTTAAATACAGAGTAGTAAATTAATGAGAAATTAGAGGAGTCAACAGATACTAGCACATTTTGTATTAGTGTCAAATGCTGTACATCAGCAAAACCATTTATAGCCCAGCAACAAAGCAATAGCTTTGCTCTGGAACTCACAAAAAAAATTATCAGGGACCACAGGTGCCAGATTTTACAGCCTTGGTGTTTTAATTAGCATACCTATTTGAAATAATTGTGCTACGTGGCAAAAGGATTACGGGCACATGCTGTTACTTCTTCAATAACATTTATATAAAAGAAATTCCATTGCACTTGGATTTTTTGTGCTTGTTTTGGAGTCAGGCTAACCAGTCATCCTTAATGAAGGAGCACACACAGGATTTTGCCTGCAACATTCTCCATGGAATTGTGTGTGAGCACAGGCACAATTCAATGCAAGAGATCTGGACTCAGACACTCATTTGAATAAAGAAATAAGAGCTTGGTGGTGTCACCTTGGCTCTCCCTATTTCCAAATTTTTGTGCAATTAAGCGAAAGTGGCAGGGAAGAGTTGCACAGCTGAAATTTCAGGGGAATGAACTGAAGGTCAGGATGGAAATGCAGAGACAGACAGCTGCTCATGCTTCTTCTTTACAGTCAATTCTTAGTACACTGGATGTTCTTTACAACCCTACAAACATCATTTTACTTTAATGTGTGATTCAATGCAGCACCATTGTGTTAGATATATTGAATTGTCTCAGTTGTCAGTGACTTTTCACAGTATATAGGATACCATCTGTTGGTTTAAAGGCATTTAATGTTTATTCACTACAGTCTTCTCATTTGCAATGCAAGGAATCTCTGTAGCCACCGAAATCGTTGAATACACTCAATCTTTTATTACCCTGCTATGACACAAGGCTGTAATACCTTTTTCTCATACACAGCTGCTTTATATGAGCAATCAAAGCTGCAACATCCTGCCACGATGAGCAGTGAAAGGCAGAACTTAGATCATGCTATGGCTGGGCCCAAGTGGGGCTGAGCAAAGGCAGCTCCAGAGCCAATTCCAGGAGGATGGCAGGGTCAGGTTCCCATCTCAGGCACCTCAAGTGTTCTGCTGGAGATGTCACTGCTGCAGCTGACATCTGTGAAGGATTGCTGGTTGTTTGGGTCAGCAAGAGCAGCACTTGTGATGCCAGGAAAAGGTCTTGCTTGCTGTTCCTCCCAACAGCATCCTTTTTCCATCACTTTCCTGCTAACTTTTTTCAAACTACAGACTGAAGGCAGTATGCAGGTTATACTCTTCCTTCAAGTGCCAAATGTCAATTGTGATGCTCATTTTCCAAAACATGGCTGTATTTTAGCTCTCTTATGAAAGGCAATGTACATTTCTCCACCAGCCAGACTAGCAGGCAGCAAGATGCAGGTCCCTTAGGAAAATCATGGAATAATTTAAGTTGGAAAAGACATCTTAGATCATTGAGTTCAACTGTTACCCCAGCACTGCCAGGCCCAGCACTAACTCAAGTCCCCAGGTGTCTTCAACAGTTAGCTGGGCTGTTCCCTGAAACAGGAAACCATGAAGCTTCAGGAAATCCTGAAGTTATGTGTAACAAAAGTTTTATATAACCACAATTCTTTTGACAGTTAAAATATGCTTGTGTTGAGACACCTAAAAAGCAGGTGTCAATAAAGTGTACAGCTACAAAAGTAAAATCCAGTCAAGGAGCAATGGCCATAAAGTAAAACACAAGAAGTTCCACCTCAACATGAGGAAGAACTTTACATTGAGGTTGGCAGAGCACTGGAACAGGTGTCCAAGGAGGGTGTGGAGTCTCCTTCTCTGCAGATATTCCACACCCACCTGGACATATTCCTGTGGTATCTGCTCCAGGTGACCCTGCCTTGGCAGGGATTTGAACTGGACGATCTCCAGAGGTCTCTTCCAATTGTGATTCTTTGTGATTCTTGCTGGATCATAAAAATCTTACCTTCCATGACAGTCCTCCCTATAAACCATCTTAAAGCAACCAACAGCAAGGAAGGCTTCTTTTCACCAACAACTAAATAAAATCCTTCCCATTTTGAGGGCATTCATGTATCTGACAACAAGCACAAAACACTGCAGCTCACCGTAGAGGAATTTCATCTCCAGTTTCTCAAACAGCAGCACACTTTGGTTCAGCTGCTCACGGAAGCTTTCAGCAACATCATAATCAACATCACTGGCCTGGAGCAGCTCCTCAAAGGCCTTCACCAGGCTGGTGAGGTGCTCGTGGTAGGTGGCACAGCCACAGCGGATCTCCTTGATCTGCTGGCATTGGAAGGACAGCTCCCGAACTTGTGAGTGAACTAAGGAATCATATCTGTGAAAATGGAATTAGCTGTAAAGCTTGCTGGCCATAAATGACATTTAAATAGAAATAAAAAGGGAATTAAACTTATATTTCTAAACTATAATTTTATGCGGCTCAATTTGCTTTTAAAATGCTTTTAACAGCCACAATGAGAGATGTATTGTCTCTGACTGTTGAGTTTGGTATTTAGAGATTATTCTCCTTCACTTAACTGCATCATTTATAAAATGGGCCAAAACTAATGGGATGACTTGATGGCCCACTTGGAAAGAACATGGATGGCAGCAGAGGTGCCAAATTAAACTAAATAAGAGTGAATACATGTAAAGAATTTTCAAGAATACACATATTTTTCCTGACTTGTTGGGGATTTTTTTTTTGGTCTGGTGTTTTGCAGTTTTCTTAACTCCCTATGGAAGCAGACAACTGTCCCTTCTCTGAAACTTTATGTATTTCCTGCCAAAACCACAGTATTAGACTTTCTGAACTGCTGGTTTCACCCAGTCTGAAAATTCTCCACATCTCTGCATGTGTATAGTAAGAAACAATAACAACCACTGTGGTGCCCAAACTCCTGTACTCCACAAGCCAGGATATAAATTTCAACTCAGATCAATTGAATTTATTTATTGAATTTACACTTGCAAATGTAGGCATCCCTTTTGTACTGCCACTGTCTGTACCACAGGTAGAATTCTTTCTCCAGAATCCTCCATTAGCAGGGAAAAAAGGAGAGAAGATGTTAAAAGATGCAGGAAATCAAACAGAATCTATGGTGATGTGGGTTGTTATAGCATTTTTACTGTCATTTGTATAGGAAGAGATGCATAACTCATTTTGGGGTCTGTCATTTGTGACTCATGACATTGTCCTAGACAGTGGCCATAAAAACCTCACAGTGATCCATAGGGTCTCATTCCTTAATTCACAGTTAGATCTCTCTTTGTAAAATGGGTGAGGTATATTTTCAAGGGATGTAAATTTCTATGGACTCTGTAACACCACTGTATTTTACAACAGTGAGACACACACACACACAAATAGCCCATGCTGGTGGTTGTTCACTGTCTCCAAATATTTCCACTCAAGCATCTGGAAGAAAGGCACAAGACTGAATGCCTTTCCTTGTTACAAGTTCTGGTATTCCACAGGCCTTCAGGACAATATTTAAAAGGGAGAAAAGGGGGTGGATGTCAAAAAAAGCTCACTCTTATGATCCCCCATTGTATGTTTGCAATCTGTACATATGTAGCCAAAGTGCTGCCCCAAGTCTCATACAAAATCCAAGACTGATACTTTTCAGTCTCCCATAAATGATTTTCCAGCTTATGAGCTTATGCTATAAAATTTCATTCATTAATTTCTATATTTATCTCCTCTCACATCCTTCACAGGAAGGCATTACAGCCCTCAACTGCAAAATAAATCGGAACTAGAGCATGAACATCTTATGTTTACACATCAAGTCTGGGCACTCAGAAGGGCCAGCACAAATCTGCCAGCCCATTGTCCACAAAAACATTTCTGTCTTAAATGGGGTGTTCCATTCTCCTACAGCTGGCACCTGAAAATGTCCTGAGTGATGCAGACTGTGGTGCTTTGATGACAGAGGTGAGCCTGTCTCACAGGTAACCTCAGATCTGAGCTGGCTCCAGACAGGAACTCTTACAGAAAAGGGAGTTGTGGGCCTGAGGTGTGGGGAGAGACAGATGTGCCTGGCACAGATGATGACACAAATGTATCAGTTTTGTACTTAGGGGGTGTTTTGACAAAGCATTTCACTTCCTTTATGCTAATGTTAGTGAAATTTAGCCTTTACTGTAACAACACTTGTGAATAAAATTATCCTCATCTCACCTTCCTATGCCATTTGGTATTGCTGTTTACAAAAGGGAACCTCAAAGAGCAGCAGTTTTACTCACTTGGATGGTGATGTTGCTCTCAGGCTGTTCTGAAGAGGATACATTTCATCAAGATGCACATTCACAACTTGCTCATTGTCGAGTTCTGCCTCACTGGCCAACAGCAGCTCCTTAAGGTTCTGTGCTGCCCATGTATCAGCTGCTTCCACAGAGTCAGAATCCCTGGTTTTGGTGTGGATCTCATAATCCAGCTGAGGGACACCAGAGGATGTCTGGACTCCTTCCATGGCTGTACCTTGCACTTGTGTGCCAAACCCTTCCACAGGCAGGGCTGCATCCCTCACAACTCCACTGGAAACACCACTGAACCAAAGCTGGTCAGAGCCCTGCAGCTGCAGCAGGAACATTTTGTACTTTTCAAGCTCAGATTGCATATTCTTAACTCTTTGTTTCAATTCCTCTATATCTTCTGTGGCTCCACAGCCATGGAGTGCATCTGCTCTTGCTCCACTCCCTTGGTGAGCACACAAGCACTTGGAGCCTGAATGTGCAGGGGCTGAGTCAATGTCCTCGTGTCCCATGGGACAAAACTCTTCATCCACCTCTTTTAATGAACTCTGGATATTCCCATTGCTAATGGTATGATGATTTTGCACTTCTGAAAAACAGGAGGCTTGTGTGTGAGTATTAGTATTTCTTTATCTGACATTCTGTTCTTAACAGCACTACAATTAATTATTTCAATTCTACAATAGCAGAATCAAAATGTAGGTAATTTAAATACATTATTAGTTTGGGACTTTTGACCACTCTCCATGATTTGCCATTAATTCAATTTGCACATCAAGTATTTCAAATCCTTTATTACCTTTCAAATAAACAATACTCAAAATACAACCAACTTTCTCTTCCCAAATGCTTGAAAATTCCTTTTGCCATATGCTCTCCTGAATCAGACACTGATCAAGCCCAGACCTTTCCAGCCACAAAAATGATAACCTCAAACATGAAGCAAAGGACACTCTGACTTCACATGGTTCCTCCTAAAGCTTCTAATCAAATCTTCTTCTTCTCCCCACTTCAAAAATCTATACAAAACCAATTGCAGCATAAAGTCAGTGGAATTTTAAAAGGACTATCAACAAAATAGTCAGATTTGAAAAGGAGGCTATAATAACTTCTTTTTAAAAGGTGTTCTAAACAAACCCCACTTGGGTGTTAAAGGTTTTACATTTCATATGAACATCACATCCCTCAGGTGACTTTGCCATCCCTAAGTAATGCAATCACCTCAGATTCAGCCCAGTAAAAGCCATATATTCCTACAGATGATCCTTGTTCAGAGTTCTGTGCATGTTGAGGGCTGTAGGTGTAAGCAGCAAGCAAAATTATTATTTTCTAGTTACCAGCAAATTAAATTTTCCCCTTCTATTAGTTCTGCAAAAGATCACTATGAATTAGAACTTCCCTTTTGGGAGCCAATTCATTGATCTTTCAGACAGGTTGCAATACTTTCAGATTGGTTTCCATGGAGAATTTGAATGTCCAGGTTCAAGCTGTAAATCAGTACAGAAACTCAGGGGGAGCAGCTCTGTAAGAAAGCCCAAGACCAAGACCAGGGGAATAAAAATAAATATTACCTAAGAGCTGGAATAAAATGAAGCTGTGATTCTGGGATATCAACACTGCCCAGAGAAGCTGTGGCTGCTTCATCCCTGGAATGTTCAAGGCCAGGTTGGGCTTGGACAACCTGGGATAGTGGGAGGTGTCCCTGCCCATGGCAGGGGTGGAATGGGATGAGCTTTAGGTCCCTTCCAACCCAAACCATTTTCTGATTTGACATCAGAGAGTGGCTGCTGCACTCTACTCATTTTGTGTGGCACTCCAAAGGAAGGAAGTGCTTCCAGGAAAGTGCCTGGGTGTGAATTCTGGAGGACACAAGAAAGGAATGCAACACTTCATTCATTAACTTCTGCTGCACACATGGCAGAACACATGTGTTAACACACATGGCAAAAAACTCCAACACCAGGTGAAACTCTGATTCCTTGCATCATTCCAGAAAACAAACAGAGAAAATAAAACCAGATCCTAATAAAGATATTTCAGATCAGAGCACTGGCTACAGTTTTTAATGCAAGAGTGCTCTTTAATTAAAAAGGAGAGCTAATGAGCTCCCTGTGCACATGTGTCCACACCCCCACAGGGTACACTGAGCAGAACTCTGCACACCACAGGATTACAGAATTGGCCATGTCCTCTGCACTCCCAAAAAAGACTAATGGATGATGCAGAAACATGGAACACACAGCACTAAGCCTATTTACATTTTCATTAAATGATTCCATTAGGTTTCAGCCTACTTGAATGCCTTCAAATAACTCAGATAAGCAAAATTCTATCATTCAGTTACTTCATTCCAATAGTTCAGTACTAGATGGAGAAGCAGTAACAAACATTTAATTCAGAGAGGAGTTCAGAAGTGAGGTCATTAGCAACAGAGATCAGAGTCAGGCATATAACTCATTATTTTTACTGGAAACCAGACTCATAAATCCCTGTGGCCCTTCTGAAAAGCACAACCCTGAAAGACCATCTTGGATTCTTGGAGCAATTAATCCATAGCAGCTAAGAAAACCAGATTTAAAATCCACAAATAACAGCAAGGGAGATGATTACCTGAAGCAATTTACAATTTTGTCCAACTCAAAGAAATTGAAGTTTTTAAATTTCCTTTTTTTAAAAAATTCAGTACCATATAAATGCTCTACCTTGATAGTTTTGCTGATTTTTGTCCTTTACATTTTCATTCCTGTCCCCTGTACCTGGATCAACATCTTGCAACTCCACCTGGGTCTCAGTATTATCCAGTTTGAGCAATGAGACAACTGAAGAACAGTGGGGAAAAGTAAAAAGAGAAATCAGTAAGAGACTGAAAAAAATTTAAGTGGGGATAGTTTAAAAAAAACCAAACCAAAACCAACCAACCAAAGAAGTAAAAAACCCCACACCTCATAAACACAAACCTGGTTCTCTGACAGTTTGGAACAGGAAAATCTTTATTGATAATATGAGTATCTTTAAATACTCGAACTAATTGTAAGGGTAACCACTCAGAATTCATTGAAAGGCTCCTACTAACAAATGAAGATAAACATTTGTAGGTCCCCTTTGTAATGGAACAGTAAATCAATCTCTAGTGCATTTTTAAATGTTTTATGTTCAGCTTAGAGAAAAGGCTTAGAAGTTTCTCCAATGTGAGCAGTGATCACAAACCAATCTGCTGCAATCACTGCAGCAAGTCCCAGAATCAGCAAGTGTGCAGCACAGCTGTTACCCAAGGGGAAAAAACAGAGTGGGAAGGAAATCACAGGACTGCAGCTCCTGATTCCTTTCAGGATCTAATTCAGAAGCCCTGCCCTTCAGGATTCTCCATGGGTTTTGCACCTACCAGAATTAATTGCTCCAGTCCCATCACCCAAACTATCTATAACAAACTGTACCATATCTGTGCCTTATCACAACAGTGTTATTTTTAACAACACTCTGCAGCCTCTGACAGTGACAGTGGCTCACCCACCACTTGTCTGAGTCTTATTTTTATATTTACTCTCCCTTACCTATCCTTCACACCCCTACTCAGTTTTTAATCTAACTGCTAAGTGCATTTTTATCTTTCTACCACCCCAAATCTTTATCTAATACCCACTGCTCTCTGTCTTATAATTTGTCATACTTTGCTGATCCCTGTACTTTGTCAACAACTGAGTTTAAATTAACCCAGCCACAGTGGGAACAGACACAGCTGACTTGACTGATCAGTGGAATATTGGAAAAGTTTAATTATCCAGCATAAACAAAACCAGGATTTTTAGACTCTCTTGTCTCCATTACAGGCAGTTTTTATTAAATTTGGCAACTTACTAAGGAATTTTTTTATTTACCTAAACATTGATATTTGTGTGCACTGTAAGATCTGCCATTTATTACAGACTTCACACATGCACACAGCACTTTTTGTCCCACAACAAGCTGGTTTGGATCTTAGAGGCAAACAGAAAAAAAGGTGTTTTTTCGAGGTCTACACATATTTGTCTACTCCAGAAACTTGCAAGATTAATCAGTATTGTAGATATATAAAGATGATCTGCATTTACTTTCTGCTCCAAGACAAGCTGCCACTATTCCAGGCAGGACCACAACACACCAGATTTGTTCTTTATTTTTATTTACCTCTCCCTGATGTGTTTCCCTGTGCAGGCTCCTCTGGAAGGTTTTCAGCTCCAGACTCATGCAGTAACTCTCCATTTGCCTGGAATGGTTTGGTTTGTACTCCACAGGCTTCAGGAGGTGCCCTGGAAGGATGCTGTGCTTCTGAAGCTGATTTCTGCAGCCAGGAGTTCAAAGGGACATTTCCTAATGATCTGCAGGATCTTACAAGCACAGGCAGCCGTGACTTCTTGGGCAAGGAAGCAAAATCAGCCTGAAAAAGACATGCAAGAAAATGGGGAGTTAGTGACTTGTGTAACAGTCAAACATAGGAAGTATAAACAAACATTCCAGGAAAAATAAAAATTTTCCTGTAAAATCAGGCAGCTGTCATGTTAGTTTTGAAAATAAAATTGCAATACCCTTGGCTACATGAGAAGTGAACATTCAGAGAGGCAAAATACCCATTCCACTGGTACAATTTTCTGCAAGCCCCAGCTGTTCATGTATCTATAAATTTCCAGCTTCTGAAGCAGGACAGCAAATCCAGCAGTGCCTACCAAAGGCTTTTACCACCAGGTGTATCAATTAGCTTTGCATTTGTGGCTGCCTTAGGAAAAGAGTTCCTCACCCAAACTGACCTCTCTACCTGCTACTTCCCACTGTCATTTATATCATAAATGTCTGCCAGCCCAGCAACCTTTTCCCTTAAAACCTTTTTTTTTTTTTAATTTGAGGATCCTCCTCATTTTTCAATAACTCCTAAGCTTATTTTCCTTTCTCCCTTTAGTCTCCACCCAACATGTCCTACTTCCACAGCTTTCAGAAAATCAGCATAACTTTGCATCAGTCACAGAGGACATTTATTCTGCCACACAGAAATCCTTTATGAACAAAACCAGTTTCTTCCCCCATCTACTCTATACATTGTTTCTGAAGGATTCCCATTTTCTGCTATAACAGACATTCCCTCACTGGAGTTGGGGAAAGCTGCATTTCTTAAGTCACTACATTTTAGCCTCTCACCTTTGGAAGACTCTGCATAAAATAAATGTTCCTTGTTTAAACCACACAGCATAAACCAGTGCTGTCTCCAAAAAGATAAAAGCATGCCATGTGTTGATGAGAGTTATGGAATTGTGTGTAATAATAATAAAAACCAATAATGGCATGTTCAGATAGATTTAGTTTATAATTTTGCTGTTCATTTGCTCTACCAGTGCTGTTAAGTCCCCTAATTTCTTTCACCACCCAATGTATTCTGAAATACCTTTCCACATTCACTTCTCAGCAATTACAGTCTTTACACAATTTAAAATCATAAAAAGCAAGTTCCATTTTCCAAATGCCATCCTCAATTCCTTTTGTACATATATGAGAACAGTATCCTTCACAGGCTGCAAAATAAATCCAGAACTTCCAGCTAACTAAACTGCTTTAATAACATCGAACCATTTCCAGCTGTCTCAGGGCTGTGGCACAGACACATTTGTCACCCAGATTACCCAAAGGCCACTTCAGCTGGCTACATCAAATTATTTATAAAAGCCATTCCAAAGCTAAAGATACAGTGCATTAGTCCAAACAAGAAAGCTTTTAAAGCAACTCATTCAAGGCTGCATTGAGGGTGCCACTGATTAAACCAGAGAGGAATCTGGAAAATGGTGAATAAGAACAGCAAACTGAAACTCAGGGAAAACAGGAACTTGAAAAAGAAAATAAAATTGCAGAAAGAATGAGAAAATCATGGAATGGTTTGGGTTGGAAGGCACCTTAAAGCTCATCTCATTCCACCCCCTGCCATAGCAGAGACACTTCCACTATCTCAGGTTGTTCCAAGCCCCAAAATCCAACCTGGCCTTGAACACTTCCAGGGATGGGGCAGCCACTGCTGCTCTGGGCACCCTGTGCCAGGACCTCAGCAACCTCAAAGGGGAGAATTTTTTTCTAATATCCCATCTTCAATATCTCAGTATCTTGCCCTCCTTCACCTTCAGGCCATTCCCCCTTGTCCTGTCAACTTCTCGCCCAGAACAAAATGTTATCAACATCCCTTCATTTACAAGCCCCTTCCTTCAGAAAAATGAACCCAAGAGGAACAAGCCAGAATAAAAATGAACTGCTCCTAACTGCTACCTCTCAGAAATCTCTTGATCACCAAAGTTATGGAAACCACTCTTTGCAGAAGGTGCCACAACATTCCCTGTTAGCAGTGCACAAAATCAAAAGCAACGCTCCCCTTTGTCTGCTCCACAGGAGCCAAGATCTTCAAAGAGTTTTCAACTTCACTTCTATCACTGCTGCTGAAACAATACACAGAACTCTTTAGCAGACACTGTTTTCCCAGCTCTTTGTTTGGGATCACACACTGCCTTGCAGACAGAAGGCTTCAAAACTCACCTGGCCTGAGCACACCCTGCCTGCACTCCCAGAGCACTCTGTGCACTCAGGTCCCAGACAAACACAGCAAACTGCCCCCCTGCCACAGGGCACTCCTGGCCACGCTTCTCAGGAGGCAAGACACAATGACAGCATGTTAATAAAAGCCTAAAATTAAGATCTGAGTTTGTGGAAATATCCCAGTGACCACTCTTCAGCCTGCTCCCAGATGTGATGCAATTCTGGAATTTTCTAGAAATCTTTTGCCATTTAGACTTCATCAGTTCTGAATGCTCTAGTTCTGTACAATATGAACAAGAAACACAGACTCTCTTTTTCCAAAAGCTGTAATATTTACGAGTGTGTGGTCCCAGGGAGGATTGAAATTCAATTAATTAATGTTCTAAAGCACGCTGAAGTAGGAGATGAAAAGCTCTGAACATTAAGAACAATTATCTAAAATATATTTGGCTTACATCTCTTTTCCTAATATTAAAAACCATACAAAAGCAAGATTTAATATTAGAAATGAAACATATTTTTCCCTTTTATACATCTATTCCCTGAGTACAAAAAAAGAGAATAAACTTACTTCATTTGTTCTAGTAAAAGAAAGTCTTTCATGCTGTTCACCCTTCTTATACACATTTTCTTGCTGATGTTCTGCTTCTGCATTTAATCTTGAATATTTTGACTTTTCTTCTGAGGCTCCTTTTTTGCCTTCATGTTTGAATCTCATGACATTACTCTCTAAAGTCATTGTTTGCGTAGCTGCATCTTTCAATTCCACTTTCAACAACTGCCTTGCCTTATTAATCTGTGGTACTGCATCTGGATAAAGCTTCTCTTCCCCATCAAAAGTTGATTTCCATTCTACTCGCTGCTTTAAGAATTTAGTGACCTGCTTGAAATGTTTGAGTTGAGCTCTTAGTTGAATAATCATTTGCCTAAGATCTTTTTCATCCTTTTTCTCTATATCTTCACTTGAACATTCTTCCTCTGTCGTGTTCAGATGATCTAACAGTTCATTTACAATTTTCATTTGTTCTTGTCTGCTACACTCAGGAAAGAGGAGAGAAAAGACATGAATTTAGATTTTTATTTAAGCAAACAAAAATACCTTCCAAGAAACCCTTCTGCTGTGTTGTGACATATCTGAAATTCCCAGGAGGTTCTGTTTTACTCACTAATGAATTACTCACTAACAGAGTTTTTGGAACCTTTTTACAACACAAATTATATCATAAATTGCCTCATCATGGCTTTTCTCCTGTTTAACACAGAAATATGAATGGATTCTCAAAAAGTTTACTCTCTACCTTAAAAGTTAATTTATGCCAAAACTACACCACACTCTAGACCATATAATCATAGATTAGCCCAAGTTGGAAAGAACCCACAAGAACCATCAAAGTGCAACTCCTGGCCCTGATGTTGATTTTTTGTGCAAATCTACTCCTCTATGTATTTCTAACGGAACAGGGAAGATGAAAAGTGAGAAATCAGCCAAAAAGCCTGCAAAACCAGCTCATTACAGACACCAAACTGCCCTGTGGATAACTAGCAGCTCATGGACAGCAGTTTGGAGAGCAATGTTTTAAGAGAAACTGAAGCCAAATAAGAGGCATTTAAAGCACAAGCAAGCTCTGAAATTCTAGAGACAATTTCATGTGTCCAATAGAGAGCTGTTTGTGCCATTAAACATATAAACCAGAGTTTTAAACAACTGCATTTGTATCGTTTAGCATTTGAAATGGTAGAAGCTAACTAGGCTTTTTATGGCTTCCTCTGGCATCTAATGGCATTAGTGAGAATTCAGCTATGCAAAGCACAGGCTCATCACCCATCAGCCTGGTCATTTATACTTGAACACAGGAAAAATTACACACTAGAGTGGTAAAGATGACGGTGCTAGAATTACTCATTAGCCAACTTTTAAGTAAAGATAACAAATAAACAATGTTTTCTCTTCATTTCTAAGGGAGTAGTATCTCCTCATTCACCACTAACTACCCCTGTGACAACTAAGACAATTTATGCCAGCTGGGAGAGTTTTAAATAGTAATGTGAAATACAGAATTGCCTGAGAGAAGCCAAGTGCAGCATGGTGAACTCAGAAACCAGGGTTTGACTTGTGTAACTCCACTGGAGATTCTGCTCCCAGCACTGACAGGCACTGGAAAAGTCACAGAATTCTGCACAGAGTCAGTCCAGAGACCAGGAAAGCAACTAGAGAAGGAAAAGGAGCTACAGAACAAGGAAAGGAACATGAAAATGATCTACAGCAAAACTGTAACTCAGTGCTCAACTGAGTTTAAGAGGAGATTAAGTGGTGTGAGCATGAAACTGGGGTAAATGAGTCAGGGTGTGTGGTTTTCCTTGCTTAGCATTGTCCAGTTCCTATGGAAATGAGCATTTCAGCTGGGAATTGATCAAATCTGAGTGTAACACACACACACACACTTGAATTCCATTGGTGCCAGTAGGGCTTGAATAGATTTAGGTCCACAAGTGTTTTCTCCTACATGAAAAGTGACCCAAGAACTCAGAACATAGTTCAGCCAGTCCTGCAGGTGGTGACACTGGAATAACCCATTAGTCAGTGCAGGACTGGGCCCCAACTCCCTAAACTCAGAGTAGCAAAGTCCTGCCCAGGCAGTCCAGGTGAAGTGGGAAAGGGCACTCAGTGTGCAGCACCATCCATTTAAAATTATCCCTGTAAAAATCACTGTAACTCCAACTCCTCCATCCTTAGACCTTTTCAAATATTGTTTTTACAGCAGTAAAATGCTGTCCTGTGGGAACCCAGGACATCCCTCTAGCTGCTTTGGATGGGCTGAGCCCCAGGCAGGGGGCTCAGAGGGCTTGGCACAGAGCCCAAGACCCTTTTGCCTTTGATCTCAAGCCATGGAGAAAATTATCAACTTTCNGGTATAAAAAGACAACACAGCCCTGGGGGTGGGCAGTGTGCCTTGAGCTGACCTGCTGAACACATCTGGGCTGGGCAGGGAGAACATGTTACAGATAAGAGAAAATAAACAACCTTGAGAACCAAAGCCAAGCAGCTCTGACTCTTTCTTTGACCATCTGGCTGTGAAAAAGGACTCTTGGGAGCATCCTAGACAGACAATCCCGAGATTGTCCCTTCCACCACACCACTTTTCACTGGCCTGTGCTCTCAGATATTTTGGTTTTTTCATGAAAAATACCAGCTACTGTCAACTAAGCCCTTTGACTCTGTTAGACCCCATCCTGGAAACAATCAGTCCCTGCAGTAAAGCTCCCTGGATCAGTAACTTTGCAGAGTTTCTTTCTTGCAATAGTTTTTTTTTTTTTTTTTAAAGATTTCTACTGATAGTATGTTTCCTAATTACTTAATTGCATGATAGTCTAAAATGGCTCTGAAGGTGCCTTGCCAATCTCTCAGGTAAATTAGACAGTGCCATTATCTAAATTCACTTTAGCAAAATTACCTTATTCTCTTCTCAAATAGAAATACTGTCAAAAGCAGTGCATATCCCTCATACTTACGTAGATTCCAGCACAGATGTTCTATTTTCTCTTAGTAGAGATGTGAGCAAGTTCTCTTCTGCTTCATGCTCACTCATTCCTGTTCTGCCCAAGTGTTTGTCAGTTGTATCATGCTCAAATTGAGGCTTAATTGGACTCCTATAATGTCTGTCTTTGCAGAAACTCTCTGAATAGCCTGATGGAGTTATCTGTTAAAAAATTGCAAACATTGTCTTATTACACAGGTATGTAATGTTCTATTAAATTCAGGGCTCTAATCTTTCTGTAATCAGGTTCTGTAATTCCTGATGCTCTTTATCTACATTAAGAAGCACCCACAGACATTTTGCTGACTATTTATTAATAGAAAAACTAATTAACATCTATTTCATATGATTAATTCATAGGGATCAGTTGTTTAGTAAGGAGTAAGAAGATTTCCCTGAAGGTCTTTATCTAACAAGAGGTATGAAACTTCTGGAATGTTGCCTGCAGACTGCAGCTAACAATTTTATTAGCTCAGCTTTGAATCATCTGTATTTACAGTAGAGATTCTGCCCTGGGATCTCCAGATTCAAGCCCTGATGGCTGGGACAGGACAAAACTTGGAAGCATTTACAAGTTGCCAACTTTCTGTATAAAACATCATGGATGTGTCCAAGGGAATTTCTACCTGGGATCTCTACAGTTATTCAAAGCCCAGTTAAACAATCAAAATCTGCAGCAATGACATGAGAATTCAATCTGGGCCCATTTGGGTACAATTCCCACCAGCAACAAGAGCCAAAAGAGTTTTTACAATACATCACTTACCTGTTTATCCACCTCACAAGGAAAATCCAAAGATACTTGAAGGCATACCTGGTAAACAGAGAAACACAGAAATTACAGATTTCATGGAGCAAAATATCATCCTTCTTCAACATTACAAACCAATCTGCAACCTGAGTTATTTTGTGATTCCATGATGCTTTATCTTACATTGATTAGACTGAAAGGACAGCAGATTCCTGTTTGTATGAAAATGCATTTACCAAGCTATCAAGCATTTCAACCCTAAAGAAGGATCTACAGGATTTTTGCCTCAATCACAGCAAGTGAATCTCACACAATTTGTACTCCAGACTGCAATGGAGGCAGGAAATCAACTCTGTGGATATAAAGAAACACAATTTCAAGGGACTCTGTCATCCCCACTCAGGGTGACTATGAGTACTCAAACAGAAAACAAGATCCACAATGAAAGCAATCTTGAATGCAAAACCAGCCCAGAAACACAGGAGAAAACTTCCAGAAGATCTTTAGGATAACAATTACTTGAAAGCAAAATCAGATACCAAAAGAAGCATGTTTTGTTTGCAAAAGACTTTATGCTCTAAGAAAATGAAGACATTTTAAAAGCATGCAGAGAAGGGAGCACTGTACCATAATGTTCCTACCTGACTGACCCTCTCACAAAACTGACTGTTCTGCACCTTCCTGTCATTGTCACCATCTTCAGGTTGCATCACAGGCTTCTCTGTTGTTTCAAGACACTACACAAAGTATGGAATGATGTGAAAATGTAGCACAAAAAAAATACTGTGATATGAAACGTGCATAAATAAGTCAGTGATATGTCTTAAAAGAAAAATAAAAAAGCCTGTAATACAAAGTAACAAACACTGAATTAGATTCCTTCAACAAGATCAAAGAAAATTAATATAAACCCCAGGAATGACTCATATCAAATAAAGTGAAACTTTATCTTATACACTCCTTCATTTTTATTTAACCCTTCCTTTTCAGAATTTATAGAACATATAAAAACCATTTAACCTCTCATGGCAAAGGAGTTCTGTATCCTCAGTTGTGTCCCCATTCTGCCTACTTCATTTTCCAATTTCCAGAATTTATTTTTATTTCCTACACAATTTAGGCTCTTCTCCAGCATTCAAGAAATAGATGCTTTTAAAACTAAGCACATGTGGCTTGCTGTACACTAGAAAGATTTACTGTGCCACTGAAGGTTACAATCTGCTGTGTCTATGGCTAAATTTGCCCATTTGCAGCAAAGGGTGCCAAATCATCTTTTACTCCCTGATTCCCACAGAACCCAACCCATCTCTCATTGCCTGAACAAAGAGGAGGAGGAAGACTCAGCTTTTTTAGGAGCAGCACCCAAGTCCCTGACATCAGCATCACTGAGAGCAGGAGCAGAATCCCTTTGGTTTGCTGGATGCTGTTGAGCACTTCCAGGGATCCAGAGGCTTCTCTGGGTAACTTGTGCCAGGGCCTGCCCACCCTTACAGGGAAGAATTTCTTCCTAATATCCCACCTAAACCTGCATCCTCCATCTTAAGGCCATTCCCTGTGTCCTGTCCCTCCATCCCTTGTCCCCAGTCCCTCTCCAGCTCTCCTGCAGCCCCTTCAGGCCCTGGAAGGGCTCTGAGCTCTCCCTGGAGCCTTCTCCTCTCCAGGTGAGCACCCCCAGCTCTCCCAGCCTGGCTCCAGAGGGGCTCCAGCCCTTGGAGCAGCTCTGGGGCTCCTCTGGAAACTCTAATTATGCCCAATGCATGGGTAGGACACAGCCCTGGCACAGAGGATCCCAACCTGTGTGGGACAGAGTTAGTTCTGCTTCCTCAGAACACTGGGAATTGAATGGATGTGTGTGGTTTGATTTTGATTTTTTAATTGAGTATGCACTGAATGTATGCATATATAAATATATATATATATTTAAAAATATACATATACAGATATGAAATTAATGAAAAAAACCCTTTTATCTCCCAACCCCTTGCAGTATAAGCAAGTTGATAGGTTTTAAGTATGAATTTTAAAAGGCACAAACTGGGTGGTGCAGAGTATTAATATATTTGCCTTTTACAACTAGAATTCTATATGGAAACCTGACTTCCAAGTCATGTTTGGGTTATCTTGGTATTTTCACTCAGACTTGGTTTTGTAGGACAACACAGAGTAAAGACAATTTGAAAGCTGGTGAAAGACACAGAAGGGGTTAGGATATATAACAAGGGAATGAATTACAAAAAAAAATTGCTGTAATCATGGGATGCCAAAAGTCCAACAGTGTTACCCATTATTTAAATAAAACCTATTTAGGTTGAATCTTCCATGTGTAGGTTCAGGACAAACCCTACATTTGTGCATAAAAAATAAACTCATTTGCACATGTAACTTATCCATGCAATGTCACTACCTTTTATGGGTCAACATTATTTAGTATCTGCTTTTCCCAAGCTAGTATTTGGTTTAATAAGTGAGGATTCATTAACGAAATTACTGCATAAAACCAACAGGTTATAAATACACTGTGACAATAAATCACTGCAGGCTGAGCCTGATCCTATGGTCCTGTGTCTGTTCCTGGACTCCAAGGAATATGACCTCATGTGCAGCAAAATATTAAAAGAAAATAAGTGTCTTAAGGCCAGAAAGATAAGTCTACCAAAAATAAGCTGCCTGTTTTAAAGTATTTCCGTGGAGACTGAAAACCAGGAGAATGTTTTTCCTAAATGAAGCACTGATGTGCTTGGTTTGCAAAGCTCCCCAGAGCCCTGAAGGCTGAAATCACTGAGGCTGCTCCTCTCTGAGAAGGCAGATGTTCAGAGGACAGCACAAAAACAACCTTTTCCTCTCCTCCTTCTCCCTCCCAGCATGAACAGGAAGCCAAGGAGCAGAGGACAAGGGGCTGTCAGAGCCTGCAGAGGCACCAATGTGCACATTCCTCTGATTTGTGCTCTGCCTTTGGGAAGGAAAAGCAGGATAGGAGCATTTTAAGAACCTGAGGAAGATCCCTCTTCCCATGTACATCCAAATTCCTCTTATAACATAGATGTCAGTGTCATCCCAGCACTACCTGCCAACAAATTCTAGCTCAAAAAACANGCCCTGGAAGGGCTCTGAGCTCTCCCTGGAGCCTTCTCCTCTCCAGGTGAGCACCCCCAGCTCTCCCAGCCTGGCTCCAGAGGGGCTCCAGCCCTTGGAGCAGCTCTGGGGCTCCTCTGGAAACTCTAATTATGCCCAATGCATGGGTAGGACACAGCCCTGGCACAGAGGATCCCAACCTGTGTGGGACAGAGTTAGTTCTGCTTCCTCAGAACACTGGGAATTGAATGGATGTGTGTGGTTTGATTTTGATTTTTTAATTGAGTATGCACTGAATGTATGCATATATAAATATATATATATATATTTAATTGCGANCCAACAGTGTTACCCATTATTTAAATAAAACCTATTTAGGTTGAATCTTCCATGTGTAGGTTCAGGACAAACCCTACATTTGTGCATAAAAAATAAACTCATTTGCACATGTAACTTATCCATGCAATGTCACTACCTTTTATGGGTCAACATTATTTAGTATCTGCTTTTCCCAAGCTAGTATTTGGTTTAATAAGTGAGGATTCATTAACGAAATTACTGCATAAAACCAACAGGTTATAAATACACTGTGACAATAAATCACTGCAGGCTGAGCCTGATCCTATGGTCCTGTGTCTGTTCCTGGACTCCAAGAAATATGACCTCATGTGCAGCAAAATATTAAAAGAAAATAAGTGTCTTAAGGCCAGAAAGATAAGTCTACCAAAAATAAGCTGCCTGTTTTAAAGTATTTCCGTGGAGACTGAAAACCAGGAGAATGTTTTTCCTAAATGAAGCACTGATGTGCTTGGTTTGCAAAGCTCCCCAGAGCCCTGAAGGCTGAAATCACTGAGGCTGCTCCTCTCTGAGAAGGCAGATGTTCAGAGGACAGCACAAAAACAACCTTTTCCTCTCCTCCTTCTCCCTCCCAGCATGAACAGGAAGCCAAGGAGCAGAGGACAAGGGGCTGTCAGAGCCTGCAGAGGCACCAATGTGCACATTCCTCTGATTTGTGCTCTGCCTTTGGGAAGGAAAAGCAGGATGGGAGCATTTTAAGAACCTGAGGAAGATCCCTCTTCCCATGTACATCCAAATTCCTCTTGTAACATAGATGTCAGTGTCATCCCAGCACTACCTGCCAACAAATTCTAGCTCAAAAAACACACACAAAAAAAAAAGTAGGGAGTTTTGAGAATGGTTGTTAATATGCAAAACACACTGTTGTCACACCCATAACCCAATATCCAGGCTGTCATTTATTGCCATGCCTGATATAAAGATACTTTTGAACTAAAAACTTTTAACTAAAGATCCTTTCATTTTTGAGCTCCACAGTACTACAGTCATTCTGGCACTGATTAAAATCCCTGTTTAACCTTCCTATTTCCTTTCCCAGAAGGTTGAGGTTTATTTATATTTTACAAGCTTCACTCTTTGTCATTCTACATCTGATTCTGCAGCTTCTTCAGCGAGCAGCCCTGTATGTACCTGTCATGTCAAGACAAGCAGGAGCACACAGCATCCTGTCACGATAATCCTGGCACAGGATAGGAATTCCTTTGGAATTCACTGTGGCATCCACGGGGATGCAGAGCCCTCTGCAGGATGATGAGACAAATTGCTAAAAATGTTAATTATGGAGAGTGCAGGCACCTGGACAGGGATCACCCACCAGCTCTTCTCCCAAGCCTCTCAGTGACAAATAAATTCACCATTCCAATAAAACCATAGCACATTTGAAGGTCTGTTTCTAATTTAAAATATACTTAAATTAAAGACAGTGTGACTATGTCTTAAAACTGAAGAAGCAGAAATATTTTGTGACTGTCCCTGTATAGCTGCAGCACATCCAGGAAAATACAGGAGCTTTTTTCCTGAGTTCTGCAGAAAAAACATTAATTCCACAGTCCCAGTTCTTGAATCAGCCAGTCCTGCACGTAACTGATTCAAACTATTCCTAATCTTGTTTTTTTTGAGTTTAATTCAGAAATTCAAGACACAGAATACCAGCACCATCATCATTCCTTTTGTAGTTTTTCTTTCCTCTTCAATACATTCTGCACAACAATGGAACTGAAAGCAAAAGCCACAAAGAACATAAAGACAAACACTACCAGCCACATTTCAAGCAATATTTTCCAAGCTGGAAGGGTCACCCAGAACCTCCTGAACAACCCTCACCACTCACACACACGTGAGGACCCAGCACCCAAAATGCTCCCAGTGCAAGGATTTTGCCAAGGCCTCTCCTTCCCCAGAGCTGGGAACAGTCCCAGCTTTGGGGAAATGAATTAAACACCCAGCAAGGATTATTTCCTCTCAGCACCTCTCAGCAACCCAGTACAGTGCTGTCCCCTTCTTCATGTACTTCTCTAATCTAAATGAAGAAATAGCCACGTGTTTAGGTGAGCTGAAGTTCTATTCCTTGGTTTTTGGCTACACTTGAACCCTCATATTTTGAAGATGCATCAGAGATCCGAAGGAAACTCTTAAATAATCAGACACAGCCTGAGAATGACTATGCAATACCAAACAGACTTTCAGGAATAACTAAAATGTTTTTTAAGATATTGCTTTCTTTGTAAAGTTAACTATTTCCCTCCCTTTCAATTGAGAAAACAAATAGATCACAGACCCAATTAATATTTAAATGAATATGTTGCTTCCCTAAAATCAACTTGACACATCACTGAACACTTGCATTGAGCTGCTTCTCTGTCGTGCTAACATGTTAAGGTTGTTTACATCATTAATTTAAAAAGTTATTATAAGGAATTAGCAACCTCAGCCCCAAGGGCTTTACACTCCTGCACTGATGTAAACGACTCCACAAGGCAGATTAGATGTGAGAGTCAGACTCACTACTTTAAAACAGAAAACCTACCTCTCTGTGGTTTAATATTTCCAGTGCTTCCTTTCCTTGAGAATCCTTTGTACAACATCCAGGCTGTCTTGCCTTAAGTTCTTGATTAATTGACTGCAGCTCTTTGACCATCAGGAGCAGGTCAGTAACCTAAACAACCAAAGGAAGAACAAGCAGAACTGGTAACATCCAAACCAGTAGGAAAACAAATGATGGCAGATAAATCTCCAGCTAAATGCAAACTGCACAGTTGGAAGCCTGGGTTTGTGTATCTGTTCCTGTGTTAATCTCCCTAGGTATGGAAGCATGATTCTGTATTTGTGAATTAGTGTTCAAGGTACCTTCATTTGGAACACTGTAGTTCACAGTCAGTTATTAGGTTTAGGTAACAAGTTTCACAACTCAATAGCAAGAACAAACCTGAGGGCACCTCACACAAAAAGCTGTTCTGAGAAGAAACATTTAATGCAAGAAAAAACAGCATTACTGGAAAGAAGCAACATTCAGGAACAAGCTGTTCCTCTCTCTCCAACCCCCTTTAAAAGCCACTCTCATTCTGAGCAGTTTCACAGACAGAATCTGATCAGGCAGTTGGGTTCAAAACTCTCACAGCCACAAAGTCACGTAGTGTATCAAGAAAGCAACATTTGGAGAGAAAAGTGAAATCTTTATATCAGACCAATTAATATACTTGGAAAACCCAGGTCAGCTTTCAGTCACACCCTTTTTCCAGTAAGAAATTACTTACAAATATCTTTTGCTAATGAGTGTCCCTGAGCCTTCTGAAGGGAACATGCTCAGAGATAAAAGTGGTGAAACCCCAGAATGGCACTGGGACACAATCTGGGGTTTTATAGGGACACCTGTTTCAAGTAAGACAAACTTCCTTCCTTCAGACTACCCACCTCCAGAGCCTGAGCACCTGCCTACAATTCAGCTGTCCCCAAAAAACAGAAAAACTTCACTTATGCTCACTCCCAACCAACCATATTCAAAATTATTTCCTGTCATGAACTGGTGCATGGATCAGATGTCACGGTGCAGGATCAGGAGAAAGAGAAGTTTCTGAACCCCAATACTGATTTAGTGTTTGGTCTGCACATTTCATCTCTGAATTTCAGTTCTCCTCACACAATAGAGAACTCACCTCAGGGTTATTTTATAACATGCCCCATTTACAAAACATTTGCAAATCCTGGGATGGAGTGGGCTATACAGAATATAGAGTATAGACACCACCACCTTCATGATTAATGTAGGTGCATGAAATACACACTGTGGGATGCTCAATGCAAAACCTTTCTTTGGAGTTGATGTAGATGAAGTCTGAAACTTGTACTGAGTCAGAACCTTGAGTCCAGGTGTCCAACACCACAAAACCCTGGCTGCAAATCATTCAGCTTTCAGCTGCTTTTGAAGCCCATGGGTGTAACAAAGTCTAAATAGTTCATAAAAGGTGGGTCACAAACCACAGAGATGGGAGATTCAAATCCTTTCAGAACTACCCAATTGTACCTAAATAAATGTTTCTGTGAGAGACATAGAAACTAGAAACAAAGCAGAATTAAGCCATTAGGAACAGTAAATAATAAAAAAGATCAATACCTTTTTTTTAAGTTCTTCCAGAGACAGATGGTCTATCTGAAGGCTTAAATGGTCTTGTTCTCCTAAACAGATACTCATATAAGATGTTTGATCTCCACAGAAAGATAGAGTTTCATCTGCCAAAATAGCCAGGGACAGACATTATTTCAGAAACTCCATTTGCAGGAAAACACAGCACAGAATGAACAGGACATTTCCAATAAGAACCTTCCAGTAAGTCTGTGGGAGGCCAGTTAGAATGTTTCATTCCCAAAATAAGCTTTCTGTTTAATTGAAAAAAATTTGTCCTCATATTTCTTTGTGCTTCTGTCACACAGACATGCTGCATTTTCTGTGGCTGTATTTTCTGTGGTTATCAGCACGAGTTGTGAATGTAATTCTGAATTATAATTTATGTATTTAGCATTACAATTAGAAATAATTTTTAGGAAGGATAAGTTAGGCATGAATAGTTATTCTATGTTAACTATAGTTTTATGAGCATGAACTCAAGGTCTCAAGGCAAAATGCCAGGTTAGACAAAAGTTAATGAACTTATTTTGCTTTTGGGTCAAAAGAATGCAGTAATTGGATTGAAAATAGTTACTTATTCACTGTCTCTATAACTGCAGGAATTATTTATGTTTCAATAAACACCTGTTTATTTACAATATAAATGACAGTCAATTCTATAAATAAATCTCATTAGATAGGGAGAAAGCATAACTAAATTAGGGCAAAGAAGAGACATGCAAATCCTACTCCCAGTTCTGACACTGATCCCGTGGCTGCTGCAAGGACCCAAAAGTCACAAATCATTACTAATTTTTCAGCCTTTATTCCCACCATCCTCACCCTCAGCACAACTGCTCCTGAGAACCCTGGAGTATCCACAAGACTCTTTGGCCCACCCTGGTTGTTGATTATCTCTGGGCTTTTGAGGTTGGAAACTCTGAAACAGCTGAAGTTTACCTTTTGTCACTTATCAGAGCTGTCAAGTGATGCTAAAATTGAAAATCTGAGTTGAAAGGGGAAGTGAACAGGCTTTACTGTTATTTATATATCCCCTATGGGATAAAACAGAAACATCTTGTACATATGCAGTAAACTATTTAATGATACCCACTTATATTATTCTTTTCTATATCTAAGAATATACTAAAAACACCTCCCAAGACATACAGCAAAAAAGCCAGAAGCTAAGCTATATTTAAAAGCTCTACTTTTTCTGGATTACTAAGTAACAAAACTTCTGGGTATTTTTTCTTTCTCTGGAAATACTTCTGTTAGGAGGAGGTTACCAGTGCCTGAGCCACAAGCTCTTTGGCAAGTAATTACACCCCATGGTCAGAAAGTGATCCCATGGCCACTCAGTGATTCCAAGTCAGGAATCTCTGACTTTTGTGGAAAACAGCAAATTCTGTGAGTACAAAGCTGCAGGCAGCATGAAATGATCCCTGCAGTAGAATTGCCATGGAATTTCTAACATTTGCTGCATGGAAAGAGAGAAACTGTCCCTCTGTATGTGCCCTGATTGCTCCAAGACATGCTGTTACAAATCCACCAAATCATCTGCAGTATAGAAAGTCAAAAAGAAATCTTCTCACACCTTACAAAAAGAAATATTTTCACACCTTTTTTACTGTCAAATATTTTTTTCTCCATGCCAGCAAACTAACTGTAATAAAACCACTTTTCTTTTGTGCTAGAGAAGGGTTGAGCTGGGCATGGATACAAACCTTTGTGGTTTTTCATATCCTTAATCTGATCTTGTAAAATCTTCTGGAGATTCCTGTTACCTAAAACATCTTCTTCCAGTTGTTTTCTCAACATGAAAATGTTGTTCAGTTCCACTTGCAAGCTATTTATACTGGAAAAAAAAGGGACAAATAAATCTCTGAGATTCAATTCAAAACATTTTGGTGTGCACTTGTGTTTTCTCTACCCAGGCTTGCACCAAGAGCCCATTTCCCACTCCCCATGGCTGGGTCTCATCCCACACTTCCATCATTCTGATCCATAAGCACAAACAAATCCCTATATAGAAAGAAGAGATTAAATGTTTACATACACAGCATTTTCCTGCTCTTTTGGGCTCTGCTGCCTAAATCAGCTTCCCCATGACAGAGCTCTTCCACCAGCCTCTTTCTGAGCAGTTCTTTTTAAGGAAAATCTAAATTACTATCTTCTAAAAACTATGCCAGAAAAATATCATTATCACATAATGCTGATGGCTTTGTGTATTCCATTATGTGGTGACCATGGAAACTTTGTTCCCTTGCCACAGAGCTCCAGCAGATAATCTAATCCTGCACTTAGGAAAAATATCAAAAGATCCTGTTTCATTGAAAATAGGACCCAGACACAACTAACTGTTTTATTTCTTCATTTATTCACAGTCTGTAAAAAGACCCCTTGAGTTCTAAATTGTCTCCAAGGTCTCAATTACCACAATGGGGCATAAATGTCCAAATTTGGAATTTATAATTTGTCGAGGTGAATTAATTTTTAAGCATCTTTGCTACTGAAGCTCTTCAGCATCAGCTGCCCCTCAGGCCCCAGAATCAGCTGCCCCTTGCTACATCTCCCCCACATCCTTCAACTACACCAACAAGGCAGTTCTGATCAATCTGTAAAAAGATTTAAGTGCTGAAAATAAACCAACCTGAAATTGCAATAAAATGAAATAAATTTGATTTAATAAAAAATAAATAAGAGGGTGTTACTGAACACTTTGTATTATTTATTTTTGCATTTACTTCACTTAGTGTTTTAAGATAAATTAGGCTGCTGCAGAATTTCCAAGCCACTGCACTAAATGACAGAGAATTCAGGGATCTTTAAAAAAATTTCAATCCACCTGATGGGAGACTGCACAGGAACACAGAGCACATCATACTTGCATGAGAATAACAGAGTATTGCAGATGCACGTTAATTAAAAGGCTACATGTATGAAAAGCCTCTCAGCCTGTCTCCTGACAAGTGTGCTGCTGTCAGGGGTTCCTGCCCAAGAAACTACTGCTTTAACCAATTCTTCCTCATACAAGAGCTGCTTTGAAGAGAGAACTCTCTTAAATGCTCAGCAAAAAATGATTAAGAGTAAAACCAAACCAACACATGATTAGGAGCCAGGTAAGCACATTTTCACCTTTTCATGAGTTAAAGGTTTTATAAGAACAAGCCCTGATTCCCCTCTTGGAGAGAGAAGTAATATCTTGGTCCTGACATCCAGCAGCTCATTTTGAAAAATAACCACCCAGGTTGCTTAATATAAATAATGCCTAAAAGAAGATGTCAGCAAGAAAACAGATGTTTGCCCAAAATCCATGTCACTGCTGATGGCAATTAAACCCAGCTTCCTCATCTGTGTATCTGCAGGGCTTGTTTATCCATTCCCCAGAAGTTTGGGATTCAAGTCTTGATGAAGTTTCCAGCACATTCCAGCCCCCAAAACTGGGAGATGGAGGAATAAGAGCAGCTCCAAGCCCTAGCTCATTGTGCATCCTCTGCTGCTGTGGCACAACAGGCACTGACTGCTCCATGCATTCCAAAACCCCACATCAGGGATCAGGACTAAGGATCCTGATCCTACAGAAGTTCATTGCAAATGCCCAGTGATTACACCTGCAGTTCTGGGTTTCCCTATTTGAAAGGCACTCTAAGAACAGCCAGTTTCAGAGCCACACTGCTTTGTTGTCACTGTACAGAATGTGGAGCCTCTCCCTGCCCACAGAGCAGGAGTCACTGCCAGGTCCCATCTTCATATGAAATCAGAAATAATCTCCATCATCTGACTGCTAGCATTATTTTTCATTAGTATTTTTTCTAGTATCTAAAGCAGGTCCTGAGCTGTAGCCAAGCACAAGCTGGCATTGCTGCTGAGTGCTTAACTCACACACAAATCTCATCTACTCTAGTGATACTTTTCTTTATGGTTTCCAAACTATAGTGGTCTATAAAACAACTGCAAAATCTACATAAACACTCCCCCAAAGCTGGCAGGTATAAGCCACTGCTTTCAGGAGCTGGCTCTCAAATGTTTTAAACACTTAATTAAGAAATCTGCAATTATAACAGTAAATTTTTTATAAAACATTTAAATTTCATCTGTCTACAGGCTAAGAATTTTCTTTATCATAACATCTCCTCCTCAACTGCCAAGCAATAACAGGATACAGAGTAGGCTGCAGATTTCTTTCCAAATTGTTGGGTTCTTTGATTTTAAAAGGTTAAAAACCACTTGCTCCTGCCACCCTCTTCAATGCTTTACACACTGAAAGTGTACTATGCAAACTTCAATTACTCTGTTTTGTTTAACCTTCTCCCAAATCTTGCATATTTATATTCTCATCAAAATTCTCACAGTGTCACTTTTAAGATAAGCATTATCTGTATTTTAGGAGTAAAAAATGGCAAATTGTCCAGTGCCCGAAAGTTCACTGCAATTTGGTTTTACAACAATTGCCAAAACTCAAGACCAAAGTATGGAAAATCCAGCTGCTTACTTTGGTCCCTAAACGGAAACAGGGCTCATTTGAGATTCCAATCTAAAAAAGAAACATTTTCAGAAGCATTTTAGTAATTTAGATAATAGAAACTCACATAAATATTTCTCTTTAGAGACTACTACAGAGAGCTTATAAACAACTGGCCAGAACAAACTAATCTCCAGTAAAGCTGCACATTTTTTTCACAAGTTCTGACTTTTGCCCTTTGAGTTTAGATTATCCCCCAAAACAGAAGCACTTACCTATCTGACTCCTTAAAGGTCTTCACTAGTGTAGAATAAATATTCTGTTCTTTCCTTAAAGCAAGGATTAGCTTCTCATATTCAGCTTCTTTATTTTCCTAAATTAAAATAAGAACATACTGTGCTTACAATGTATTTTCATGTCTATGGCCATGTGTGTGCTTGTGTCCTGAAGCATTTGTGAAAGAAGCCAAAATCCCAGTTTTCTGAACAGGATCACCAACACTGATCTGAGAACCATTCACTGTCCTTAAATCCAGCTGTTATTGAAGGAGGTAAAGACTGTTTCTCTGTGTACCTACCATGAGTGAATCACACACCTCAACAGTGCTCCAGCATTTTTCTCACAGCCTCAGAAGTTTCCCCATCCCCAACAAAAGCATCCTCACTCCCCAAGTTCCCACAACCAGGAACAATCTGGCAGGCAGCTATTCCAGAGGAGGGGAAGGGAGAGCAAACAAGCCAAAGCTCCAAGCACACATTTTAGAACAAGTCCTCTTTGTGTTCTGGATAAAATTTTTTTTTTTGGGGTGAGGAGATCCAGCAAATTCTGTTCTATCTCTGAACGAGAAGGATTATTTTGAGCCCCAAATAAAGGATTAACATATCAGGCATTCCAGAGGTCAGTTTTCTGCATGCTACAAGCTGCTGCTTCACTCATGCAAAGAAAAGAAAATGGTTCATCTGCAGTCCTGCTCACAGGAAGGATGATATTATTATTATAAGAATAAACACAAACTCTTATGGCACATTCTCAGTAAGAATCCACTAATTTCCCCGGATTTTTTTCACTCCAAAACAACCAGACAGCCACTTTTTCAGCAGGAAGCAAAAAAATGCAGCTATTTAATGGAGTATTTTCTTGTACTTACTATGTAAAAGTATCTAAGATAGCAGTCATTTCCAAAGAGAAAATAACTGGAATATTATAGCAAATTTAGATGTATTAATATCAGGCATAAATTCTGCTGTTAAAGAATTTTTGGTTCTCTCCGTTTTCTATTTTGACTGAAAACTGAAAGGAGGAACAAAAAAGGTGCCACAGCTAAGGGGGAATTTCAGCTAAGGGAACTCTTAAGAGATACTAAATCATTAGTGAACAGATCATTAACAAGGAAGAAACCTACACCCAGGAGTTTTAAGCAGCTGTTATTATTCCAACTGCAATTCCTAAGGAGGAAATTGCAACCAAAAAAAATTCAGCTACAACAGAATCTCATTAATTCACACTAAAGATGCAAAGACTGCTAATTTGAACAATTCAGTGTTCTGTAAAGTAAACAGCACAAAAGCAAGGACAACCAGTGTTTACTTTTAATTATTTACACTCTTACTTCACAATATGCCAGCAAATATGTTAAATAATATTTTGCAAGTGTAATCAAGCTGTGATCAGGTGACTCCAGTTAAGGTAACCTGCCTGGCAGGTCCTGCTGCAGATTCTACCACTGGTGCTCCAGAGTCTATGAAGAAGTGACCTTGCCTTTGGACAGGTGCTCCATGTTCAGCTGCCATCATCTTCCCTGAGAAAGTCTCATTAATGACTGACATATTATTGAAGAAATGAAAAAGCTTTCTCCACCATTACTGTGTACCAGTCTAATTATTTTAACCTTGCCTGATGCTTTTAGAAACCTTGACACACCAGGCTGCAAACAACACAAAAAGAGACAAGAAATGTCTAAATGTGTTCAAAGGCAGCTCATTTGTTCAATGATCTGTACACCATGATGCACTGATGGAGTCAGGATTCAAAAATTTAACAGTACCTAAAGGCTGCATCTAAGAGACATTTCCAGGTTTTAGTGCAATTTAGACATTAAATACTATTCTGCATCAAAGTGCAAAATCCTGAGCTTCACATCGAATTTATTATCTGGATGAGTAGTGGAGGAGCTCCCAGCAAAGCTGCTGACTGAGCACAGAGAAACACAAAAACAGATGGAGGTGGGTGATCCAGAGGCCAGTAATAAAATAATCTCATGAAAAAAAATGTGAAAAAGTACATCTTGCAGCCTAAATTAAGGAGTCTTATCAATGTGCTGGAATCTCAGCCTTTCAAGAACAGACATTAAGCATGAAATACATGGGTTGTAATTTAAGTTGGAAAAGTTTGATCACAAACACTGACCAATGACGTAGAAAGCAACAGGAAAAAATTAATCTTTTCACTTAATTTGGTTGTTTCACACTCTGTTAAAAGTTCTAGTGAACTCCTCCATATGTCTGATACAAACCTTGCAATTATTACTGAAGACACTACAGAACTCTATTCTAATTAAAGCTCTTTCTGAAGCCCTGGCAGAGCAATGTCATTGTGCAGAGTTAGGGAGCACAAATGAGGGAAGGAATGGCTGCTGCATGAACAAAACAGTGCCACACACAAACGCTGTTCCTTTTAGAATTCACATGTTGAGTCCTCCATTTGTACCAAAATCTCAGTAACCTCATGAAATCCTCCCAACTCTTTCTGCATAACAGGAGACATGAGCTGTTTCTTAATTCCAAATGTCACAGGCTATACACAAATTATTAAATTCTAAATTCAACTACCTAGGTAAAGGTTAGCAAAATCACGAGGAAGTGTTCCTGATTTTTTCAGAATCTTTCATGAATAATAAGGATAAGAAGATGCAGCATGAACATCCCTTTTTTTTGGTACATTATTACTGTCATTTCTAAATAACACGTGGGAGTGAATTATTTCAATCAACTCCCCGACGGTACACAAAACATAAGGCAGCTCTGTAACTTAAATAGACTGTAATACTGTGGGAGTTAATGAAACATTAAACCTCTTGACACATGGTGTGAGGGAAAATGTGTTAGAGGAGATAGCTGCAAGACATCCAGGACCATATTGCAGTGAAGGATTTATATTCCTGTGAAAGGAGGCAATCTAATACGTTAAAGTCTATATTTAAGTCTGAAATACTATTCCTAAGCAGCAGTGGTGGAAAACATAACTTATTTTCATTAAAGGTTCCTCAGATTGTAAGCAATGAAAGTAAAAGGTTTATATCCCCACAATAAATAACTTATTGGCAATGTCACAAGAATATCCGGTTACCTCACTGAATGTTCTCGTGCTTCCAACAACCCTCAGGATCATCTCAAAATCTCTGAAGGCTGAAGGACAAATGACTGAGAGAAGGATATTAGCTATACCTCCTCACTGATCCATCCATTCATCCATCACTAAAATTGGTCATTTCTTCTAACTTCTAAATTCCTTGTCTGTAAAACACATTTAACTCTGAGACCTCAGAGATCCCAGAGTCAGAAGTTGCCAGACTGCCCTAATTATCAATGCCCTCGCTCATTCTCTCTAAACCATGAGAGTGGCTCAAAAATCCCAACTCCAAAATTAGAACCTGTAATTTATCTTTCTGGCCTGGCCAAGGTACCCAGCAAAACTCTGGGTGTTGGTTGCTTTAAAATTTATCATTACATTAAAATAAAGCACAAAGATATGCTGAAAGAGAGAGAACTTCTGTATCTCTCCAATCAAATTTCTTCAACTTTGAAAGATCAGTGAGGCTGAAGAGCCTGGTTTCTGTCCCCTCTGGTGGGGAGGATCCAGCTGTGGGTTTGTTGAGAGTCGGTGCAGCACAGCAAAGCCATCCAAGAGTATCAGGCAGCCAATGAGAGAAGAGCTCTGGATAATCTGTGTCCAAAAACTGGTGATTAACATGCCAAAGTGGGTCCTTACAGGAGATAGTGACACAGAGGTTGAGGTGAGAGGACAATGGGCTGTGATTAGCTATTGTTCAGTCACTGAGTGCACAGCAGCAGAGAATGGGCTGTGATTAGAAGGTGGGTCTGGGTGATTACCTGCACTGCCTGCCACTGCTCCTGCCCTGGTTATCCACCTGAACCGAGTGAGGGGTACACAGGCAAGTCAGTGTTTGATTTCCATTAATTCCCTGTGATTTTCCATCCTAGGTCCCTTTGTGACAGAAGTTAGGTGCATGCACTGCAGTTTGTTGTGCAGAAGTGGAATTTCCCCCCAGCCTTTCTGAGACCATTTTCTGTGTCTGCACATTCACATATACAAGGATAAACCCTCAATGCTACTCAGGCAAAAAGGGCTGCAGCTCCTTTTCTCTGAGCTGGTCACACAACCAGGACTCCACACGTTCTTGTCTCTCCCATGGTTAATTATAGTGCCCATCACATTCATCATCTCACCACCAGACTGTTCAGAATGTGACCCAAAACCCTGCACTTATGTTTCCCTTGCCATTGGCTCCCTCTATTTTGAACTTCCTTGAGAAAGTCTTGTTAATGACTGACATACTGAAGAAATGAAAAAGCTTTCTCCACCATTACTGTGTACCAGTCTAATTATTTTAACCTTGCCTGATGCTTTTAGAAACCTTGACACACCAGGCTGCAAACAACACAAAAAGAGACAAGAAATGTACCTTCAATAGCAGCTCATTTGTTCAATGATCTGTACACCATGATGCACTGATGGAGTCAGGCAGGGATTCAAAAATTTAACAGTACCTGACTTCTTTTTGCTAGAACAGAATGGAGGGTAAAAAGAGAAGGAAGTATTTCTAAAACTAAAATTTTGAATTTTGATCTCTCACTTCAGGTACAAGTCTTTCCAATTTATGGCATCAAATAAAGTAATGGGCATATATTGCTCATCCTTTTTAATATACATATTTCTGTTCAAGTTTTTCTTTGCTTTAAAGCAGTTTTCTTCTTGCCCTGGACATATTTTCACTCCTACCTGTATTTATCCTCACATTCCATTTATCTCCTATGGTCATCAGCTCTGTGCAATCTTTCCCCTTATCCCCTACCCAAAGTACACAAACTCTTCTCTGCACCTCTCTCCAGAAATGCTGATATCCTCCCACTCAGTGAATTATATCTACCCTAACCACCAAAAAACCCCTACCTCTTTATGGCAGGCAAAACATCTGAAAGTAGGGAATTTAGTGATGCCATATAAATTCGTCAGAGCACATAACATAGTGAATTACAATATGTATCAGTCCACAGCTTTGAAGACAAAGTCAAAATTCTCTTCAATTTGAAGTCAAGGTACTTACCTGCAAATGATCAGTTATGCAAAACTCACCTCCAGCTCTCTGACTATCTTGATAATTGACTGTTGAGTCTGTGCAGCACATTTCTCCTCTACTAAGCCCTCATTTTTCAGTTCAAGTTCTTCATTAGCTCTTAACAGGTTCTTGCACTTATTTTGGAGCTCCTGCAGTTCTGCATCCTTTTCTTTAACTGTTCCATCAAGTCTCTAACAAAAAAAAAAACAGGCAGTTTTACATTATTTACTCTAATTTTAAACTGCAAAATACAAAACCTAACAAAATTCAGAAGAATATCCAAGAATGACCTGGAACATGTTACTTACACACCTTGCAAGAAGAACTCAATTTAAGACACCAGAAGCAAAAATAAAAGATACACAGAAGCTTTCCACACCTGTGCAATCTTTTCAGTAATAAAAAAAGAAGTCAAGGCATGCACCTTTGTCTCCAGGTACAGAGCAACCTCAACTCCTATGCTGGCTAATACCATCACTACTTTTTTTACTCTGAGTGAAAACTGAGCAGGGATCTGTTACCATTCAGGCAGGAACCTTCTCATACAGGTCATTGGGGGCTCACAGAAAAGAAGATAAAATATTTCAGTATCTATACCTATTCCTCAACTTCCACTTTGTGCACAATAAACTGAAAATCATCAGCACTTCAGAGTTTTTACAACAGTGACAATCCTACATAAGTATTAGTAAAGCTTTCTTCCCCCTCTGTCCACACGCTTCACAAAACCCTAACAAGAAATCCTGCTGAATGCCACACACTCTGTAATTATAGGTCTGTTCTGCAAATACAGTATTCTGGGAAGTGAAGGATTATCATCAAAATCAACAATAACTCCAACCACAATCGTGATTTTGTAATAATTCCCCATACAAAATAAAATGATAAGTTTCCATTTTTATTTCAAAGTCTACCTACCTCAAGCAGCAGATCCTTGTGATTGACACTGTCTGTCAGCTGCCTTATAACAAGTTCTTGGCTCTGCAGCTTCTGATTGCTTTCACTCAAAAGAATATTGTAATGGTGTTCAACTGCTTTTTCTTTCTCAGTCATTTCACCATGTAATTTCTCTAGTTGATTTCTAAGGTCCTACAAGAAAAAAAAAAGAAACTGAATATGCAGCAAATCAACTTTAAAGAAAGTTTAAGACTAACAACCCACACTATCACTGAAGGATGTACTGAAGCTACTTTCTTTTGGCATCAATGAATACAATTAAAGAAAGAACAACTTTCAGATAAAATGTCAGTATTTTCTTCCATAAATCTAGGTTGTTGTTTAAATGCTTTTCATACAGAATGGCTGGTCTCCAAGGCTGTTGGGAATATTATGCACATAGATGTTGTCAGAATGAACATTCACTTCTGAGTCAATTTACTCTCTGGCTAGAAATAGGAGAAAATTGCTTACAGGTGATTCAGTTTGTCATTTGCTTTTTTTCTCATCACACCATGAAAATTGTTGCACACTGGTTACTTTGGCGTCAAACAAAAGGTCAGAAATGTTAGAACTTTTTTCTTTTGACAAGAACACAAACTTCAAATGACCAACCAGGTGAGCCTTGTGATCAGAAGGGATGAACAGAACTTGATCTTGACTCTGGATCTGTTAATTACTTCCTGCAGGTCCAAGATTAGCTGCATTACCTCCACATCTTAGCTTCCCATCAGAGAAATGTGGACATTCTGCTCCTGAACCATAGGAACTATCTCTTTCAACAGCTTCTACACAGCAGCAAGTCCCAAGGACTCTGAGATTTGCTAGGACCAACATGGAATGCTGCAATGGAAGAGCAGCAGCTCCTGGGCTGCACCAACCACAATCACAACTCTGCAACCCTACAGATCTGTCCCACTCCAGCTGAAAATCCACCTCTGAAAACACAGCTCTTTATGGGGATTCAAAGCCTGGCCACCTGACAAAGCCTTGGCTTCCAAGAAGTAACATCAAACAATTCCCATTCCTTACATTCTGCTAGGACCCAGGACAATCACTACATCTATGTGAATATATGAGATTATTAGCATGGAATTCATAGCTCACAGTTAGAGTGGAAAATATTTAAGAGCACAGGGAAGTAGGAAAATTTCCAACATGGCTTCTCTGTCCTTCCACCTTCTCTCCCACCACCACTGTTCTTTGTCACTTTCAACATTTCTGCTGGTTGGTTGGGAAGTTTCAACACTGTCAGCTGAAGGAGGCAAAGCTCGCACAGACACCAACCTCATTTTATAAACTTTTCCTCCACCTCTATTGCACAGATTGTGTGGAAAAAAAGAGAGGTAGAAACTTGTAACATAGGAGCTGTTGCCTAAAATTAAACAATTAAAACTTACAGACTTTATACTACCTAAACTTCTCTTCAGACCCAAAGAAGCAGGTAACACAGCCTACATCTTCACATAAATGTTTGCTATTTATTCCCCAAAAGGGCCCATTTGTGAAGTAGCATGAGCCTATTAAATAGTTTGCACATATGGTAGTCACTTATAAACTTTATTTTTACCTCCACTGGGATTTAAAATTTAATAGTTGTTTCTTATTCTAAGTCCAAAGAAATAGCACTAGTGACATTTTAATTGTAGTCTCTTTACAAACTGTTTTATGTCCTTTTCTTGACTTAATTACCTTGCTTCATGCAGGTTCACATCAAATCCTTAACATCACTTTATTACTTCAGTGTTTTATTTCTGTTTATTTTGCACATTAAATGCAAAATGTCATTTACAAAGCCTTTTGGTTTACTTTCTTCACTTTAGCTTCATCTCCAGGATTCAGCTAAGAAACACCTAACAGCTCCCAAAACCCCCTCAAATGTTATTCAAAGAATGATTGCACCCTGACCTCCAGTTCTACAAACTCATTTTTTTCAGGAGCAAAAGAACCACTTGCTTGACTGAGAAAACTGAAGAACAGCAGAATCAGGTCCAAGTTTTGTCTAGATACCCAAACTCTCCAATATGTTCCTGTTTTTCCCTAACTGCTGCCTATAAATACAAACTGCAGTGGGAAGCAGTGCAAGCTCTGATAATTGCAAAGGCTTTTGGCTCCAAGTTGTGGAGCTCTTCAAGTGGGTCATGTTAAACCTATTCCCACACAGCACTGGAATTGGAAGCAAAGGATCAACAGCAGTGTTATCATATTCCCTGTGCTGCAAAGGTCACTCCTTGGCTTTTTAAATGTTATTTTTATGCTATCATGTTACTGAGTGGCTTTAACTGACACACTACCTGTAATTTAATTTCAGGGGACTTTTCATCTGGCCTGCAACTTCAAGTGATCAACACTGTGACTCTTAGTGAAAACCATAAGCAGCTTGAAGATGACAGATATGCAGAGTTAGAAAGATGCTGCTGCAACAACTGTACTCCACCTGTTATCTCATCTCAGTCCTCCTGGTGCACAGCACCTGTCAGGTGCAGAAATCAGGTTTCTGCCTTAAAACAGCACTAACCTGTAATGGCCAGGTTTATAGAAAGAGCTGGACTGACAAGGGATGTAATTGTGGAAAAAGTAGAGCAGCCTGTGTGAGATTTGCAATTTGCACATAACTTTGCCTCTACTATTTCTGCCCCCAGAACTCCCTAAATCCTTCCCAAGGCAAGCTAAAGGTGAGACTGAAAATTACCTTTTTTGCATGAGCTGGAATTCTGTAACACACCAAACTATCCATCACTGTAGCAGGTTGCTTGAACTCATTGACCACTCAAATTGTCTAGGAGAAAATCTATTGGTTTCTATACATTGACTTGCAAGGGTAATGTAGTACCTACAGCTCTCAGAGCATAAACTTTGCAATTCTCTCTGCCAACCTTTTCCCCATGAGACTTTCCTATGATTAATGATAGCTGAACTAAGAAAAATGAATGTGAAACACTCTAATATAGAAGACTGGAGCAGATGCCTCCCCCTCCTTGTCAGATGAAAACCAGTTTGGTGAATAATTAAGTTGTGAAGCTCCAAAACCTTCCTCTCAGGCTAAACTACAGCTAGGAAGACTAAATAATAAATTCTGCCTAATGAGTTATTATGCATTTCCCCAACCAACTGATCAAATATGAATATCTAGTAAATACACTTTAACTGTCTACATTTAGGCCTGGAGAGAGAATGGATATGTGAAGTGTTTAGTCATGTAAATTTGAACAAAATTCTCAAGGAAGAAGCACTCCATCCCTGTTACAGGCACAGCACCATGTTTATAGAAAGAGCTGGACTGACAAGGGATATGTCCTTACCTTACCTTAAACATCAAGATGTTTATCCTCACCAATAGTGTGTAAAAATAAAGCCCTAAGTTTCTTGTTCCAAAGAGCTTTAAGTAATGTTTAACAGCATCTTGATAGTGATGCTTAACAACAGCTTTTGGGAAGTACAGAACTGAAAGAGCTTTTAAAAGCTCTTTCAGGTACCTTTGAAAGTTGCCCACCCTAAGGCAGGAACATGGTTCAAGAACATCTAAACTCATTAATTCAGGAAAATCCTAATATTGGGCCAAGTCTGTGATCTGGATGATTAGCTCATGTGTAAAAGTCTTATTTGATTTAGTTTCACCTTCTTCCCTTCCAGGACAGTAATGCCCAATTCATGTCCAGACAAACTGGGTTTTACAGCAGGCCTAGAAATACATTTTAGGGGGATTGTTTGTTGGGGTGCTTGGGGTTTTTTGTAAGGAATATATGCAAAAATTAGCATTACCCCAATTACAGTACATGGAAAATCACTGCAAATTTCCCTGTGAATGAGTGAAGAGCTAGGGCAGCAGTTCATTATAGAGATTGAGGGCATTTTCTACAGTTTATACACTTCTTTGCTAACTTTATTCCAACAAAATAGAAACATTGATGAATAGGCATCTTGGAGCATAAATAGAACTGAGTTTTTAAGGCTGTCTCATAAAAAGTTTGCAGCAGATCACCAAAGCACTCTCCTATTTGTCAAAGAGCAAAATCTCACAGCATATTGTTTAACTCCTACATATCTACTACTTAATGGGCAACACTTCACAGGCAATGTGGCTCTATCCAATGTACTTGCAGCTCTGAAATTGAAGCAGCTGTTCTGCAAGGAGTAGGAAATAGGTTAGGGATATAATTTTTATAAGACTGCTCATCTTTTGGCAGGAATGCTTTCCCTCAAGGAGCTCATCATTTACATGAAAAACTTGGACATAATGGAGTCAAATAGGGCTTCTGTAATCCAGCTAACTTCGAATCCCCTGGCAACTCCCTCCTCACTCCTATTTTTCCTGTACAGTTATATTCTAGCTGCCCTGAAATATTAAAAAAAAATCTGAATAGAGAAGACAGTTAAATATAAAATACTTCAAATCAATAAATGTTCTTTGTGGCTGTTTTACTGACAGCAGCGATCTGTTCTCGCTCTCCTTAACCTCAACACCCCAAAGAAATCTCAAAGCACACCAAAGATAGAGATTTTGTGATGGCAGCCAAACCACAGTTGACAATCAAACAAAAATGCGTTAAATTGGGAGTAGGAGGGGGGGAGGAACTTAATTTATTTGTAGGTAAAGAGACCCCTCTGCTGGTTTTAAGGAATAGTGCAGGAGCAGCAATTTCCACGTCTCCCTGCTTTATTAAGGTCCTTATTTAATAACAGAACCAAAACATCTAGTGAATAAAGACAGGCTCATTAAATCTTTTACCTAATTTAATATAGCAGGAGACTAATCCCTAACTGAGGAGGATCAGACTGTGGATGCAAGCAGGACTCTGCTCATTATGCAAATGCTGCCCTCGTGGAAGCAATGGTGAGAAGACTTTAACAAAATCCACATGACAAAGCATTCAGGTGAGAAGTGTTTTGTGTCAAAGCCTCAGTAGAAGGTGCATCCTTTTTTCAAATGAAGAAAAGGAGAAACCTGGTCATTCACTTTGTTGCATCAGCTGTGAGTGCTGGGAGCAGGAGAGCTCATCTGAATGCCCACAGCAAGGTAAAAACCCTCAAGAGAATATGAAGCAGCAGAATTAATGAACAGCACCTCATTTTTATGTTAAACTGTGATCAATTAATCCTGTGCTTTGGGTTTTTTACAAGCAGAAGTTACTCAGTATACAGCCTTTACAGTGACCTGCTAGGAGAGCAGAGAGCAGGCTGAGGTTTGGCTCCAGGTCACAACTACAAGAAAGCTTAAGTAGTGAAATTTAAGATAATCTGTAGACAGGCAACAAGAAAAATATGGCAGAAATGTAAACATATATCATCCTGATGTTCAGATTCTCCCATCAGAAAAACTGGAATCAACAGTAACCATTTACCACTTTTAAAGGTTCATGGTTTTTTTTCTAGGACCTACCTATCAAAATTATATTTAAAATATTATTCTGTGCAGATTATGTGCCAGAATTTTCCTCAGTCTTCATACACAACATTAGACAGTGTCAGGCATTTCCTTACAAAAAGTTATTTAAATTAAAAACCTAATTTTGTTAGAAAAGGACCGGCTAAAGCACTGAATTATTTCTAGGAAATAAAGCAAAAACGTGATAATAACATTAATGGTTTTGTCACTTCTGCTCTTCTGCAGTTGTGCTTCATCCAGCTCCTTCTCCATTTTCTCTCTTTCCAAATTCAGATCACTCAGCTCTTGACCAGTGACTTTAATTATTCTCTGCAGCCTGCGGTTCTCAGCATCCTTTGTGAGGTTCTCTGAGCGCAGCTCTGCCAGCAGGGTCTCCTTCTCCATCAGCAGAGCCTGATAATCTGCAGCACCCTGAAACACAAAACAGCATTCAGGCTCCAGAAGGGGGTTTTGTGGAGCCTGGGAGTCTTTACTCCCATTGCATCCCACAACCCTGCCCCTCTTCCCAGTGTTTCGGAATTGGGGTGGAAAGAAACGGTGAAATGACAAAACAAGGGAATTGTAACACTAAAAATTTCCTCTACTGATGTAACAAAACTTTCCCTGACATCCAGTGCAGGCTGAGGAAGTCTGAGGTAACAAAGAATGAGAGAAAGCTTGACATGCAAAGGAGTCCACAGTGCAAACAAGGTCATGGCAGTATTATTGATTCACAGAGCTTTAATTACATCAAACTATTTCTGGAGTAGAGTCCAGTTTCAGTCTGGACTAGGGCAGAAAGTTACTGAGTCTTTCATGGAATCACAGAATTAAGGTTGGAAAAGACGTTTAAGATGGAGTCCAGCTGCCAACCCAGCACCAGCACCATGTTCACCACCAACCCACATCCTCAAGTGCCACAGCTGCACATTTTTGGGATGGTGACTCCACCCTGCCCCTTGGCACAGGCCTTTATCATGTTCCATTACACACTGCTACAACTGGCCCTGGAGTCAGAGCAGAGGTGACAGGAGCAGAGGGCTCTGCAGCACCTTTTACTCACAGAGAACTGCCTTCAGCTCAGGGCTGGAGCTAAGGAGCAGAGTGCTGAGGAGCAGGACTCGCTCTGCAACGTGGGCTCTGTGGACAGCAGGGATCAGTCGCACACTTCTTAAACTCAGAACTTTTAAAAAAAGTCTCAGAAATCATGAAGTCCCTTTTCTCCTTCACACACACACAAAAAGCATTACTAAATCACATTTTCACAAATAACGTTCCAGTATTTTATAAATAGTGGTTTCACATTTATTGTATAAATAAATCCAAGCAGGTGTCTCACACTCAGTTCAACTCTAATAGGAAGCCTGTGCTAGCACCATACTTTTTGAAAAAAAAAAAACCTCAGCTCCCCAGATATTTGTGTCTTTATTTTTAACTTATTCTGATATTACATGTTTCTCCCTTAAAGATTTTCAGCTGGTTTAGATTAAAAAAAAAACCCAAAAAACAAGAAGGAGAAACAAGTTAAGTTATTTTAACATTCTATGGTTCAAATAAGTTTATTTAGGAAATTTTTTCAAAATAAGAAAAATTAAGAATTTTAAAACAACATTTTAAATTAATTTCCATTCTTCTGCTTTCAAAGATAGCAAGCACTGCCTGCTGTGTGGAATTACAGAGAAGGGAGGAGCAGGAATGGGGGAAATCACAACAAATTGCTTGTTCTTACCTTGAATTTTTGGACATGTGCCTTGTGAGTCGCCTCTCTTGCCTTAGCCAAGGAAGCATTTAACTCTTCAATTTCAGAACCCAGCTCCTCATTCTTTAAATAAAGTGAAATGAATACTATGTAGGAAGAGTTATTTCCAAGGGATAGCTACGCAGTAGTTTCTACCCCATCTCATCAAACATTCATCCAACTACACAAAACACTTTCAAGAACACCAAATGCATCACAGTAAATCTTACATAAAGAAATTCTTGCTCTTATACACTCACTAGACTGCCTATCACTCAAGTGAAGTATTTCCCACTCTTCCACACAATCTGAATTTCAGCTGATGTTGACCTCTCTCATTTTAGCTGCATTTGACAGCTCCACTTACTCAACAACATGAAATACCCCTCATATCTTCTAAGTAGTGCTCAGAGCTGATAAAAATCAGTATGCAACTGAAAACATTTTTCTTTCAAGCTCTTAGGGGAGGAAGATACTTAACTGATACTTTCTCCTCTCTCCAACAGTCCAAGAGCCCAAACTGCAGACAAGCAGAACTGCTTGGAAAGGTGACAGCAGTGACAGGGACCCACTCAAAGCCTCCTCATGGTTACAGTGAAATCAGACCCTGGCACACACACAACATCCCCCCTCTGTGGTACTTCAACAAACCAGCAAGATCCCAATGACCCTCACCTCTTTTTCCTTTGCTTTTAAGGCAACAGTTAGTCCTTGGATAGTTTTATCCCTTTTCAAACCATTCTTCTTTTCAACAGCAAGCTCATTTTCTCTCTCTTGTAGTTCTTCTTGCAGTGACTAAATTAGATTATGTGAAAGTTGCATTAACTTCCCACTAAGAGATACTATAACTGCACATTAATAAATACATTCCCTCAGAGTTCTTGGAGCTTATTACTCAGATTACCAACATAAAATACAGTCCCCAAAATGAGAGGCAGCATCTTAAAGATGTGCCTGGAATATTGGATAAGAAGGGAGCAGGCCACGAGCATCAGCTTCAATATTTGATGAGTGTGTCTATCAGCCAAGTTGAAAATTGCTTCAGAAACAGGAGAGGTCTTCCTGTCATCCTTTATAAAAGAGAATTTAACAGAGGACCTGCTCTTCTTCCCTTGGAGTCAAGGCCTCCTGTGCCTATGAAAGGATAACAGAGGGAGCCCAACACACTGTAAAGGGACAAGTAAACAGGAGCAAAACTGGAACTTACCTGAATTTTTTTTTCAAAGGAATTTCTCTCATTTTTGAGCTCCATTCTAAGAGCCTATAAGAACAAAACAGTTGGTATGGTCACTTTCATTCATTCTCAACACAAATACACTCATTAACCATTAAAGTGAAGCAAAATGAGTTTAAAAACCCCAGGCACAAAATAAGCCAGTCCAAATTAAGGAAAAAAAAAAAAGAAAATAGAACAAAAACCCTCAAAACACGTTCTTCCATGCACAAGACAGAACAACTGCACTTGCTGAGCTAATAGAGGTGCATTTTTATGTGACATTTATCTTTGTCAGCAAGATGCTTTTATCAAGGGAGATTTTAATTAGCACTTTTCCCTGGGGAGGTTACAGAATTATTTGTTTTAAAAAAGTAATCATACATAAAACCAGAGTTGTGCAAAGGTATTCATTATATTTTTTTCTCCAATGCTGCTCCCCAAATGACCATATGCACTCTGAACACCTCCTGTGAAATGATTAAAGATGATGCTGTTTTCACCTTGACACACAAATACTCTTGTGAAACCAGGGGGGGGTGGGGTTTCCTGGCACAGATTGATTTAATTGCAAGAACACCCAGAACTGAGAACTTTCACTACCTCTAATCAATCCAATCATAAAAGATTCTTGACATAGACAAAAAAGTGTGTATGTACTGAGCTGAGCAATATTAAGTTCCAAAACAAAAGGGAAGAAAAATTCTCAGATGCCTGACAGCCTCCATAATTAACTTTCTTAATTCTGCCAGCTTTAATTTTGTCTTTGAATAACCAATAGAGAAAAAAAAAAAAAAAGACCACAAGCCTCAGGACCTGTTTCTACATTCCAGCTTTCAGGATCTGTCTTCCTATTTAGGAGCCAAGTGAAATAAAAGACTGATTCTTGTACCTTTTGTAAGCTAAAGGGTAAACTTGCACTTTATTTCATGAGGTGTTTTTATGCCTACCTCCCTTACCACAGCTTTTTTTTCAGATCATAACAGCAGAGACACTTCCCAAGAATGAATTCTCAGTCACATTCTTAACTTTTATAGCAGTTATGTTATCCATGAGGGATCTATTAACATCTAGGATTTCTCTAATATATCCTTCTGTAAAGCAACTGCACTCTGTCTATTCCACAGGCATCAAGTCAATGAAACACAACCTCTCACTGAAGGAATGGATAAATAAGGATGAATTTTGCCCACCAAGCCCCAGCATAACCCATGAATGGTAAGGAACTGGAAAATTGAGAAAATAATATTTTTAAAAACTGGCTGATGTCACTCACATAGTGTCATGCACAAAACCTTTAAAATTCTAATCCCCCACGAGATTTAAAACACAGAATTGGTCAGACAGTTTCCTCACCTCTATCTCACTATCCTTTTCAAGCCTCAGAGCAATGGTAAGTTCTCTGATTTTTTCTGCTGGCAAGTTCCCATCAGAAGATCCACTCTGAGATTTCTCCTTCTCAAGGTGTTGAATTAGAGCTTCTTTACTTTTCAGTGACTGATTCAGTTGCTCTATAAGTCTAAAATTACAAGATTTTAAGCATTAATCTTGCACCACCTACCACAAATTCTCCAGTCATTGCAGTGAATCTTGCAGACAACTCTCTAAAGTGAAGACTCAAGACAGTACTCGTAGAACTTAGGGAAGAACTTTCATAACCCTGGAAAACCTGAAAAAGTGCTGGAACTTTAACATAAGCAAACAGGGTTGAGCTATCTGCAAAGTGCTCATTCTTATTTTTCTCCAATACCACTTCAAATATCAACAGTTAGGTTTCAATATTTTACTTACATTGTCCTTTACAGCACACACAAAAACCTTATTAATCTATTTCCTTTCTTAGCCCACACACCACATCCTTATGTGCCTGCAGCAAATGTCTCTCGAGTACTCAGCTTCATCTAAATTTGTATCTAAGTGATTCTCATTTCACAAAAACAAAAAGAAAAAAAAAAAAAAACATACTAAAACCAAGTCAGGTCAGTGCTATTGTCTTCTGCCAATATACATCTTCACACTTGCAGTTTTCTAAGAACAATAATGATGTTTTCTGACAGATCTGAGTTTTACACATGAAAACTCTGCAGCATAAGATGCCATCCCCGATTCCTCGTGTTTTGTATCCTGGACTGGATTTCTAACAGTGTTTCTCTTCCCAATAATTTTACCAGCCTGACCTATGAGCTCATGTTTTACACATCCTGACCCTTCCAGGCTTTCAGAGAACTTTTAAAGATGACTTTGCTCCACAAAGCAGCAGACTGGTTGCTGTGTTGCCATTCACTCCATGGGAGGCCAGTAACTCTCCTGTACCCAAGGGTAGGACCAAACTAATCAAATCCAAAGCTGTGCTGACTCTTCACACTTTAATAAAGAATTCCAGCAGTCAGAAACAATAGTTACTGGCAACAGTTCTGACCTGTCTTTCTCAGCTTCTGTAACCTTGTCCACATCCTTGGCAGGGGCATTGATAATTGAAGCAAGTTTCTGCTCAGCAGCAATTCTCAGAGCTTTCTCCTTCTCTGTCATTGTAAGGGCTTTTTCCACCTCTTCTTGGGCAGCTTTAAGATTCTGAAATTAAAACACACAATCCTGATGCCTCTAAGAACTAAATGCTCATGAATTTTTTCACATACTGAAGTTTCTTCCACCCAACATATGTCAGGATGTTTAATTTAGGATTTTTTACCAAGTATTTCAAGTTCTTTGTAAATGCTTTTGAACTCTGTGTCTGCATTTTCAAGATTAATCCCCTTTCTGTGGTACAGAAAGAAGGGAATTTGTTTCAAATAAGTAAAAAATATCCTAACTGATAGCAGAACTGGAAAAAAAAGTGCCCCTATGCTATGGTTTTAGATTTAGCAATTATAAAATGGTTTTGTCCCACTGTCCTCCCACTATCATAATAAATAGCTACACTTAATTGAAAGAGGTTAAAGAAGGGCTTTTTTGTTCAATAAAATTAATATTCTCAAGCTCACTGTAGCTAATTGGAACTCTCTCCAACATCATTTATAATATTGTGCAGGAATTGATAAAGTATGAACCAGACATTTTTCTCTTGATCAGCAGAAGAAATGGAGATAACAGCCAGAGATTTCAGTCAACTTCCTCTGGGTGACCCAACTCACAGAGATGGAGAAGGCCAAAAAAAAGACACACAATACAACTTGCCATATACTACATCAAATTTGATTTAGATCTTCATTTTTACATTGCAAGCTTCCCTGCTGTGCTCACTCAATTTATCTTCCTATGAAATAAAAGCCTCCTTGTAGCCTAACAAGCCATTTCCCCCTTGCCTTCACATCTAAACTAAAAAGCATCTTTGGGGGAAGGAGAGGAAAAGCTCCTTCACCACTGAACTGCCCCACTCAACCCCTCTCCTGAAAAGCTGTTTTGCCAACATTCACCTGTCAGTCAAGAACTCTGAAGGAAATTAATCTTTGTTAGCACTCCCTAGATCTATATAATTACATGGTGCAGTGTAAACCTGTGACTAAAACCACACTGCAGTGTTTGAATTCTTAAACAGAATAAAATTAATGTCAGAGGCCAACACTATATTTGGGCTACAGAAAATACCCCATCTCCATGAGATCAGAAAATCTGCTCTTCAACCTATCAGATCTGGAAAACACCAGCCTGACTGCCTGATTTGGGACAGAGGAAGCAATTTAAGAACTTCTCTTCCAATTCAACAGCACAAAGAATGCTTTCAGAAATTTCAGTTCCACTAAAATCAATGAGAGGTCATGCAAGTTTCCCTTTCCTCCTCCCTGAAGGAACTCATTTTAAATGGACTTCAATCATCCTTGTGGATGACAATAAATACAGAAATAAACTGTCTCAAAAACAGACAGTGAGGAATGAAAAAAGACATTATGAAAATATAGGTTGGCCACAGTATCAAATCTCAGATAACAGTACAAAGACAACAGTGATTTCCTGATATTCCTTCAGCTGTGGTCATTCACCTCTTCCAGAAGGTTTATTCTGCCAGTCAGCATTTCCTCCATCTCTTGCATCTTCTTCTGTGCCTCCTTCCCACGCTGCACTTCAGCATCACCACCCTGGGCAAAGCTTTCCACTGCCTTACTGAAAGACAGTAACACAGACATAAATCCCAGTGCACATCAACGTGGAAAACATTTCAGGTGCTAGTGGCTGATGGACTATGCTCAAGCATCTTCCACCTTCTCTGTACCTGCTTATCACTTTAAGGTTAAATACAAACTTCTACAGACTATGCAGCAATTTGGGTGGTGTCTGTGAGTTCCACATACAAGCCTTGGCACAGTGGATAAAGAAACATTTTAGATGTATGATGAAAAAGTGAAATATTCCTAAAGCTTCCAAATACACTACAAAGCCTTCAGCAGAGCTGTGTTTTCTACAAGAAGCAGCACTGGAATAAACTGAAGACATGGAGCTGCTGAGAGCTCTCCATTTGCCTTTTCAGTATTTGTTAACACCTTGTGAGAAAAGAACAGCCAGTGTCTCCTTACTCAGCACCAGATGACCACCTGTTCATGACTGCCACCTAAATTTTTCTTTCTAGCATGACCTCGTGCAAGGTTCCCTTCAAAGCACAGCAATACCCTTTGAGCAACTAGGAGAGATCAAACAAAATTCATCTGCTCCTCAGGAAAACAAAATTCCACTACAATTGAGGCCCATGTGGCAATCAACAGCTGCCAGCCCAGATTAGTTTTGAACCAAACATTTCTAAATAACTGCCCTTTAGATCCTCCAATTCCTAAAGCATGAGGGATAAAACACATAGAAACAAATCCTAAGTAAAAAACACATAGAAACAAATCCTAAGTAATGGACATCAAGAAATAAACTGGTGCTTACTAGGCCTTGATGAGTAGCTTCTCCCTCTCCTGCAGTTCACGCTTCAGACTTTCTAGCTCAACTTTCAGCTCAATGTTCTGTGACAAAAGAATGAAAATGTCTGACAAGAACTGGAAGATCACCCATCCCAAAAGTTAGTGGCAGTGTGTAGATTACTTTTTGCTTGGACCAGCAAATATAAAGTATCATTGGGATAAGAATAGACATTTAGCTGTTAAAAGACATATTTTGCAAGTTCAAGCCTTCCCGAAATATCAATAGCATTAAGGACCATTGCACCCAAGCAATACAAATCCCCTGCATACACTTAACTGCTCTAATAGGGAGTACTGCACTTCAGTTTGGGAATTTCTAGGGTTTCCAAGCATATTTTTTCTTTAAGCTACAAGATATTTTATTTTCTTTTCAAAACCTGATTTTATCAACTACAGAGGTTTTTAGTAATTTTACAATTATTTTGTTATAGCCTGAGGAACCCTCTTGTGATGCAATTGTACAAAGAACTTCTTGGCCAGTAAGCTGACAAAACATCATTTCAACACATCAGCAATTACAAAAAAATCACCAGTGGAGAAGACAAGGCAGCAATATTCAGCTGCAACTGTCATCTATCCAAACATCAATTTATGTTCTTAACTACTGAAATGTGCATCAAGAGACACTCAAGTTTCCATCCCATTATGGAAAAGAGACCTGAGGAAAACACCTGTTTAGGTCATTTTAATTTAGTTATTACTGAAAAGGGTAAGGTCAGAATAAAACACTCATACCAAAATTTCCAATAACAAAAAAAGACTTAAAAGTCAAGTGAAACAGGCAAAAAACAAACAAAACAAAACAAACTCTTCAAAAAGAGATACAGTTACAGGAAATTACTCTAAATGCCTACAATTTTGTAGATTTCTTCAGTGGGACCATCAAACTTCTGCTGCATTCGTTCCTCCAGAAAATAAATACGAAGTTTCAGGTTGAAGTTTTCTTTTTTCAGATCAGTGATTTGCTGTGCAAGAAGAAAGATAATGAGAAAAAGGAAAAAAAAAAGGAAAAATCCTAACCTCTAACAGTTTTGCTTTCACCAGTGCAAGACCAGAATTCCACCCACTCAACACAGTTAAACTCGTAAATACATGTGGGTGACATGCACACGTCTAATTGTGAAGGTGTTAATTAAATATATAATAGCCTTGTGCCCTTTGAACTATTCCCTAAAGCATCAAAATACTGACTGACTTGACACAATAAGAATCCAGGAGAGATTTTTGAATCTAACAACACTAAGTAATTCTTCTGAATGATAGAACTTGAACAAAATACAAGACACAATACAGTTTTCATGCTGAAACAGAAATATTTCCTAAGCAAAAGCCTGGGAAGGCAGTTTCATTAAAAGGACCCAGGTAACTTTATTCATAGCAAGAAAAACCATAAGCACACAAGTGAGCCAAATCAAACATCAATAAAATCTTTATCCCATCCCATAATTCATAGTGCAATTCTTTGGGGAAAAACTGCTTATCACTTTTAACCTTCCTTGTAGAAGCAGTAACTTAGTTGATGGTTTAATTAAAGAAAGGAGTCTCCCTCTAATTTTTTTTAAGAGAGGAAGCATAAAACATTCATTCAAGTAAGACTCATGTCCCCGGCCAGATGCTTTCAGCAAATGGAAATCTAATATGTTACAGAGCTGCTAATAAAATATTTATGTAGACTTTTCCAGAACACTACAGTGCTATTTGTAAAAAATATTAGCTATACAATTTCCAAAATATTTGGCTTGTGAAACCCAAGATTACTTTCTGTAACTGCACTCAGAACCTGCATCTGCAAACAATTCTTCAGTTTAATAATCCCTGCCCAGAAAGCTGCCTTGTCATTGTTCACAAAAGTGAAAATCATCTGAGCAATTGAAAATCCTACATCAACTTTGTGGCACATTCCCACACCCTGAAGCAACCTGTCAGTAAATCATTCCCAGCAGTCCCTGCTCATTCAGAAAAAGTGAAAAAACACTCTGAAGTTGTACCAGCTGAACTTCTAATTAGTCTCCATACATTCAATATATTTCTGAGTCAAAAGGAAAAAATAATTTCAAAAGAATTCAGCATTTCACAACTCTTGTTACATGTATTTCAGTGGTAACAGAGATAAACCAAAGTGCTTAAGGGTAATATTTTCAAAAGACAAATGAGACAGACTATGCAATCATAAACCAAGGAGTGAAACAAATGTCATCTCTGATGTTCAGTTTCTTGGATGAATGTTAGAGCAAGCAGACAATTTAAAAGCTATTGCTTAATGAAAGAAAACATGTAAAATGTGAGAAAGCTCACACTGCAAAAAGATTTTTAAAGCAACCTTCTGAACTTATGCATTTGAAGACTCAGTCTTAATTCCTTTATGCATTTTGATTTCTGTATTTAAACAAAAAGAATGAAAACCAAGACAATTATATATGTAGTGCACAGAACATTCCACAGCATGAACAGCATGGCAGCAAATCCTAGCTCAGATTAGCTCCTTTCCAAGTCTGCATGGAGCCAGTTTTGTTCAAAAAGGATTTGTCAGCAGTGGCTGTAGTTTCACAGCACAACAGTTTTCAGCTATAAAGGGTGGTTCAGATTTACAGCAAAACTCTAAGAGGGTTTGGAGAGACAAGAAAGAATCCCACAAATATTACCCAGCTCCCTTATTTGATACCCATCACCCTTTCTGTTCTTGAACATCTCATTACCCATAACGAGATATTCCTTAGAGATGCTTTTCACTTTGCCCATGTAATCATGTTTTCTATAATAGAATGGTTACCTCCATATTGCAACAAAGTGGACTCCATAAACAATTCAAAAATCGGCACCTCCAACATTATCCAGCTCAGCACCTTCTCCAGGTATAATCATTAAAGGACCTTTCCTACATGGATCCAGCTTTTAGCCCACTTAAGGGTCATTACATCCATCCTGTTCTCTCTGAGCTACAAGGCCACAGCCCATTCTTTGTCCTCCTATAGCCTGTATGAATAACAGAGTTAAAGAACTGGTGTTTAATGGATATTCTTCTCTCTTCATATCAATAGATCTTTGAGCTTCATTACACTGCTGGCATCCATAAAAGTTCTCATCCCATGGGAAGTTTTACAGCTCAGTTTAACAGAGGGGTCTGAGCATAGCAGGATGCCAGACTTGAGTGGAGGCCCCTGCTCTACATCACACAGGACAAACAGCAACTGACTTTTCCTTCTTTCTGCAACTTTTTTCCCTGTGCCCAGGAACCCTGCAGACAGTAAACCACTAGCAAAATGTATATTCTGGACTGAGGTCTTTGGCACACATCACAGTAAGAGATTTTAAGCACATACCAATGCCAAGGCAGTGTCTGTCTACCCCAGCCAACACACAGAAACAAGAGAGAAAGGGAAATAGATACAGACGGCAAAAAACAACTTTCACCAAAGGCTTTCCAAAACAAGCTTTAAATTCTGAGCAAAGAGCAGAGCTTTCTCCTCAGGGGTGACATAAGGCCACAAGAAACTGAAAGAGTTTGTAAGAAACGCTCATTTCAAACACAGCATTGCCACAAAAGGTAGCAGCAGCAGCACACTGAAACTGCAGACTTGGCTCTGCCCAAAGGCAGCAGCCACAGCCTTTATCTGTAGCAACCATCTCAGAGATTTTAGATTGCCTTCCCCTCTACAGCTTCTTCACACAACAATAAATACCTTTAAAGTTTTTCTGGGTGCAACACACCCCAATCAAATCATCAGTCAGCAGACATAAACAACTGTCTTATTCAATTTAAAAAGCCAATACAGTTCACATATTTTTAAAATCTAAAGTTTTCCTCTATATTCTAGTAAGTGTCAAGATACTTTTATCTACAGAACTGTCACAATGATACTAGACTTCTACAACACAAGCATTCCAAGCACACTCACACTACAAAGTTAAAAGGCATTATACTATAGTCAATGAATTAAAAAGCCAAATCCCACACTAACCTAAATGAAAATAAACTTGATGCTTCCCTGAAATAAATCAGCAACAGATGTGCAAACCAAGTTCTGATGTTTCTGGTGAGCTGCAGGAACTTTTGAGCAGAGGGTGCCAACTTTGTTTCACAACTTCAGCACAGCAGTTGGCTGCTCAGAACAACAAATTCCTGCCTTGGTTTTTGAAAGCAACACTTAAGAAATGGAGGTTCAAAGCATGGACAGGGACATTCACCTGGTCACACCTCCAAAAGATGTGTATCAACTGAAACAAACTAACACTTCAGCCAGCACGCTGGAAATATCTTGGCCATAAACCTGTCACTGAGTCTTAGATTAAAAGTTCTGCTTACATTTTCATAGTCCTTCATGGTCCGAGCTCGAGCTGGTGAGACTGTGTCTTCTGCCACATCTGGTACCACTAGACATTAAAGAAGACAGAACAAGTTCAGACAGCAGAATCTAAGTAGGGCTTCAATTTGGCAAAGACCTACACTAATCTAAACATAGTAAGACCTTTAGGGAAGTGAGAGAGGCACTGCTTGGCCCCCTGTTTACATTATATGTCAGTATCTACATTCCTTTCTGATCACGCTAAGCTGCCCATCACTTAAACTCCCGAATTCCATCACCCATTTGAATTACGATGCACACTGGAATTAGGCTGTGTGAGGTGCGCTGTCACGAATAAATCCTCAGAGCAAGGACTGGATGATGCACAGCGTGCAGCTCCCCTCACCCTGAGCACAATGTGACCAGGCAGCACGGCCTCGCTGGATATTCCAAGTATTTTAAGTACACGCCGCACAAAACCGCTGATCATCTTATATAAGGCTGAAAGCCCTAATGACCACAGGCAGCGAGCACACAGCAGTGACGGCAGCAGCTGCCGGCGCTCCGCGGTCTTAAAAACTCTTTAATTACGTTTTAAAAACGCATCGCTTAAAAAGGTTTTTTCCTGCCTTTTTGCCGCGAGTTTGATGCTTTTTCCGCAGGTTTGGGGACCGGCGTGAAGCACCGAGCCAAGCAGGGATGTGCGGGCTCCGGCCGCGGTGCAGCCTTACCTTGTCCGGCGGGCGGGCCGGGCTGGGGGTCCCCGCGGGAGGTGTCCGGCAGCTGCAGGACGCTGAGGGAGAAGGAGGAGAGCGCTGAGAGCACAACACCCGCGGGCTCGTCCCCCTCACCCCGTCCGCGGCCGGCGGGCCCGGCCCCGCACACGCACCCGCACTGCCCAGCGCATCCCCACCCCGCAGCTGCCCCGTACCTGCCCTCGACCGCCAGCGGCAGCGTCGGGTCCTCCCCAGGCAGCGAATCCATGGATCGGCCGCGCGGCTCCCGCGGCTGCCGCCGCCTTTGTGCGCGGATTTGGCGGCTCCCTGGAATTCAAACGCCCGCAGTCGCTTCCGCCATCTTTACGTGGAGCGCGCTGAAGCCGCCGAAGCCGCCGCGGAGCGCGCGGGGGGCGGGCACAATGGGAACTGAATGGGAGCCGCCATGTTTGATGAGGGCAGCGGGCCGAGCTGCGCGGGCAGCG
>WBNO01027761.1:409971-462104 GCA_013400575.1 Peucedramus taeniatus | reverse complement strand
GGCGGGTGCCGGCCGGGTGCCATCTCGAGTGAGGGAAGGAGCCGGGGCTGGCCGCCCGAGGGGACGGGGCACCTGAGGTGGCGCGGGGCGAGCGGGGACAGCGTGATCCCCGCCGCTCCCCGAGCCCTGCTCCAAAAGTATCCCCATTTGGAAGAGGCTTTGGAAGGGAGGCACCAGGCCCCGGCTCCTGCCGAGCCTGGCAGGGCCGCTGGAGCTGATGTTTACCATGTTCCCCGCAGGGCAAAGCCGTCATTGGGCTCGGGGAATAAATAAACACGCGTTAGTTCCACACTCTGGTCGCTGCTCATCCGAACGGGCAGCGGTGCGGGCTGCTGCTGTCATTGTCCGCGCAGGCGGATTTTGAACGATCGGGGAGGGTTTTGTAAAGCAAAGCTGTAAGCGTGTCGGCTCTCCCACTTTTTGTGGGAGAAAATGCAACTGTATTGGATATTTCTGAACATCGACAGCGGGAAATGCTGAACTGGGTTAAATGCTGCTGTTGTGGCCCCTCCCTCACGGGGCACGGCCAGGGTAACAGTGCCGGTCACAGGCGGAGTTCCAGACCCTCCTTGCTGTGCATCCTTGCCTTCTTTTAATTCATTTAGAGCCTGTGTGCAGAATTGGAATACCCCCTTGCAATATTTACATCGTCACAGAATTATTTAGGCTGGAAAAGACCTCTGAAATATGGAATCCAGCCTTTGACTAATACCCCCCTTGTCAGCCAGCAAGGAGTGCCATGTCCAGTCCTTCCTTGGACACCTCCAAGGACAGTGACTCTATCACCTCTCTAGGCAGCCCCTTCCTAATGTCTAATCACCCACTTTGTGAAGAAATTTCTCCTGATGTCCAACCTGAACCTCCCCCCTACAGCTTGAGCCATTCCCTATTGTCCTTTTTCTTGTTCCCTAGGAGCAGAGCCTGACCCCCCGGCTGTCCCCTCCTGTCAGGAGTTGTGCAGAGCCACAAGATCCCCCCTGAGCCTCCTTTTCTCCAGGCTGAGCCCCTTTCCTGCTCCCTCAGCCTCTCCTGTGCTCCAGCCCCTTCCCCAGCTCTGTTCCCTTCCCTGGACACGCTCCTGCTCCTCCTTTCTGGTCACAGGGGGCCCAGAACTGGACACAGCACTGGAGGAGCCTCACCCGTGCTCAGCACAGGGGACAATCGCTGCCCTGCTCCTGTGGCCACACTGTTGCTGGTACAAGCCAGGAGCCATTGGCCTTCTTGCCCACCTGGATACATGTTCATACCCACTGTCAACCAGCGCTCCTAGGACATTTTCCACTGGGCTGGCTTCCAGCCACTCTGCCCCCAGAGTGCATCAAGTGGTGCCTCATGCTGGGACTTGTTCTTACCATTCTCTGTAACACAAGGAAGCACAGGAGTGACCCTGTGCGTTAGATTTGGTTTCCTCTTTTGGATTTAGTTTCCTCTTTGGTACCAACTCAGGTCAGGTTTCACTCACTTTCCTCTAGGCTGTCTCAAGGAGACTCTTACCCAGCCAAGAATTAGGCCACGGAGAAGGGCTGACCACAGGCCATGAATTCCATGAGCTTATAATTCCCAGTTCTGTGAGTTCATAATTCCAAATTGGCCTGGTGCCCTGTGAACTCCATTTCCTCTGTGTACCTGCACTGTTTAGATTGACACTCACCTGTCAAATGCCCCAGACTGGTGGGAGCAGCCACTGCAGCTCTGGATGTGTACGGTCATGGTGGGCTTCCCATCCCTTTCAGCTTTATGGGTACAAATGCATGATGGAGCTGCAGCAGAGTCCCAAACTGCCAGAAGTGCCAGGCACTACTTAACACAAGTAAGCTCTTAAGCCAATCTCCTGTCCAATTGGACATGCTTCATGCTTTGCATTTGGGGTCTGATGACCCCAAGGGGTGTTTAGTCCCTTCAGCTCCCCTATGAGAGACCTCAAGAGACACTGGTCACCTTATGTGACTGAAAGCCTTTTGCAGTGGCCTCTGCCAAGCTGAAATTAAGTTCACAAAATCAGGTCTGCCATATGGCACCAGGATCTGATCAGCCAGGCTGAAACGTGAGTTTTCCTCATTTACAGAGCAGATCTTCATAAAATGAGTAAGTCCATTCACTTGAAATGATGATACCAATTTGCTCTTGTTTAAGGTTTCAGCGAGGTGTTACATATTTGATGTAGGTCTCTAAATCAGCACCCATCAGCCACAAGTGCAGAGTAAATCACTCTGCACACACAGCACATGAGTCTGCAGAGTCACAGCCCATGTCCAACACGCTGTAGTCAAAAGGAAATCAGCAGGGCCCTCCTTGTGAAGTTTATTACTTCATGAAGTGGCTGTCTGATGGACAAAGATATGAATATATAGAGATACATCCCTGCCTATGTTCCCTGGAAGTGTTCAGGGCCAAGCTGGCTTGGAGCATCCTGGTCTAGTGGAAGATGTCCCTGCCCATGGCAGGAAGTGAAACGAGATGATCTTTTAGGTTCTTTCCAACCCAAACCATTCTGTGGTCCTATGATTCTATGTATACACACAGGATCAAAAATTTCCCTGGGAAATTTCCTGCACTGCCCAATGTTCTACAACCTGCAGCAGCACCAGGAAGCTGCAAGGGGCAGAAGGGACTGGGAAATGTGTCCTTTAGAAGCAGTTAACAACTTGCCTTCGGATAATCTGCTTAATGTTGTTTAACCTTAAGTTCATTAGTAGCACATTTGGGGAGATTACACTAAACCCTCGTGCCAGGAAGCCGTGTTGGAACTTTCCTTCTTCTCAAGGCAGCCTGAGATCCTTCCCACCTCAGGCAGAGTCCTAAAGGGAGTCTGGGAAAGGACTTCTGGGGAGTGCAGTGGCAGGGCTGAGCTGAGCAGGACGGGAGCCAGCTGCTCGCTGTGCTGTGCTGTGCTGGCACAAGGAGGGCTGATGTCACCCTCAGCTGAACACGGGTCCCCCTCACCCTCCTGTTCTCACTCTCTGCTCTGGGGACCTGGATCAGACTCAGCTCTGCCTCCTCCTCACACACTTCACAGCAAGATTCTTCCTAAGTTAAGTCATGCATAATCCAACTGCTCTGCTAATGCAAATCAGGTCTCAATAAACTCCCTCGAATTTCACCAGAGTGGCCCTTACACAGCTCAGTCAAACATCTGAATGAACACTTAAACCACGTGCTTGCTCAGTGTATGAAGCCTTACCTCTCCAAGTTCTTTGCTTAATAAGGGCTGAAGAGTCAGACACAGCTTGTACAAAAGAGCCTTTAGCAATTGTGTTTGCAAAACAAAATCAATTTCCTAACTCTGCCAAGTGAGAAGGAAATGCAAGTTTTCCACAGGCCCCTCTGCAAACACTCCCACACTGATGCCACAGAAGTGGATTTCAGAGTATCTGTAGCAAAAATGGCCTCTCAAAGACTTCTGTGGTCATGAAGAAAAATCTGATACAATATCCTCATCCCATTTCCAGCTTTGCTCTGAGGGTTTCCTTGTTAGTGATTCACATCTTTGACAAAATGTGTCCATGTGAATGATACAGAAAACAGTGGGAAAACAGTCATTGCCTGTGGAGCTCCCAAACGCAGCTGAGGGCTGGGATGGTTCATAGCAGACACAAGAGATCAGAGGGCTCATTTTTTAGCTGGATTTTCTGACACAGAATGTCAACTGTGCTTATGAATATCTGTGATAAAAAACATTTTTGTGCCTTGGTTCTCATCTCGCATACAGGGGCATAATGAAGGAATAATTCTCTTGGAACAAATGTTATTACTGGGATGAGATTGGATTCAATCCTTTCTGTCACTGGGAAGACTCGCTGAAATTCAATGAACAAAAACACAAATGCAAAAATCCGAGTGGCATAGATACAAATTATATACATTTATTTTTATTCATTTTAAATAACATTCTTCTGTATAAATTCTGACATATATTCAAATCATACACTTTTTTTTTTCTTTTTAGAAATGCATTTGTAAGCATAGCATATGCTTGGGAGACACCGTATTTGGATGTAGAGTGAGACTGATGGGTTTCAGATGGGAGCAAGTACAACTTTTAAGGCCCACATTTTTCTTATTTTAATCCATTCCTCTGACACATAAAGAGCAGAGTCCTGTGGGAGCTCACTCTAAAACTTCACTTTAAAGAGAAAACTATTTTTATATCCTTTATTTAAAGGAGACTGTGCAAACTTTCTGCCACATTTACATTGCCAGTAACATTGGAGAGGATGATTCTGCACAGCAGTGGTTAACTGGCCCAGGATACCTGAAGGATGCTGGATATATCCCCTCCTCTTTCCTAAATGTCTGCTAAGTTTGCTCAGCCTGGTCCAAGGGAATTATCATTCCAGTGGCTGACATCTCCTGACAGCTCCCCAGGGCTAGTGCTCTTCGTAGCTATTTCCAGCTACAGTGGTCCACAGGATTGGAGATCATCTCTCCTCATTAGCTCAACCACTTTTCTGCACTCGGTGCTCACCAAGTGCCCCCCCCCAAGCTGAGAGCCCTGCAGGCTGCCCTGAGCCCTGCCCCACCCCAGCTCTGTGCCCTTCACCTGCTCCTTCTGTCCCCTTGCCTTTAGTGCCAGGCTGGACCTGCCCCAGCCACACCAGCTGGGCCCTCACACTGCCAGGGACGGTGCCTGGAGCTGCTTTCCCACATCCACCAGCCCCCCTGGCCTGTCACACCTCCTCTCTGCTCTGCAGCTGCTGTCCCATGCCATGAGTGCCCTTCTCTGGGACAGCCCAGCACTGCAGCTGGGCAGCACTCCCAGGAACATTCATCAGAACACCCCGTGTACCTGGACTGCCACCTCAGTCCCACAGGTCACCAAGATGCCCTACCCTGGCCTTGCTGGCTGCTCAGCTGGGCCTCAAAACAGCCCTGAGAGTCCACCTGTGGTTTACCTGCCCTTACCCCAACCTTAGGACAAACCTCAGCACCTGGGGAGCCTCATGACAAGTGATGACACACATCATGGTGCTGGTGGCCTCAGAACCCTGGCACAAGTGTTTGAGCTCTGCCTCTCCTCCAGGTCCAACCCACCCCAAGGTGACTGCAGACAGAACCAGCTCAGCTTCTTCCTCCCCTCCTGAGGCGCCAGGAGAACTGATAAGAGCACAGGCAATCTGATCTCACATCACCAAAGTCAAACATGAAGCTGTTTATTCTTTCCCTGCTGAGGCACTGATCTCCCTTTATTGCTCTTGCTCCTGTGTGCCAAGGCCTGGGTGGCAGGAGGTGGCTGCTGTGTCATCCTGCCATTTGACAAGCACGGTGCCAGTGCCACATCCTCACTGTGCTCCATGCTCAGGAACATCCTGTGCCATCCAAATCTGGGCAGTCAGGTCCCCCCACCCAACCAAACTTCCCATCACATTTTCCAGGCTGTCTCCATCCCTTCATCCAGCTGTGCAATGCACAGGCAGCAGCTGTCCCACCCTGCAGGGCATCCTGACTCCTCCTCTTCCCAAACACAAAGCCTTTGGATTACTTTAGAGGTCAGAAGCAGCCCAGGTGCCAACACCTCCTGTGCTGTGGCAGGCAGGGACTAGGAAGGCTCAGCACCTGAGCCCACGCTCTGCTTGAGCAGATGGTCCCTGGTTCTACAGTGAGACAAAATCCAAGCCTGTTCCTGTTACAAAGCAGCCCACAGTCACAGCAAAATTTAAAGAAGAGGTGTTTTGTGGCAGAGATTAAAAAATCTGAAGTATTTTAGAAACATTAAAGTGAACAACCTGTCCTTCAATTTGCTTGCTAGCATCAGTCCCAGAAGCCAACACTTCCTAAATTACCTTTCCCCACCCCATGAAGTGACCAAGTGCAAGTGTTCGCTAGATCAGCACCTCTAAATAATTACAACTTCTAGGAAATTTTGTGTTTTGTCACCACCCTGCACTTTAAAAGTTTGATGAGTAACTCAAGGATTAGAAGTATCCAGATTTTCTCCTCCAGTCCTCCCTTTTTATAACTAAAAGTAACATTGCTCTGAATGACATGAGCCAGATTTATTACCTGAAGTATGGGACCTCACCCAGGCCCACCACAGGCAATGGGAGCTTTTCCATCAGCTTTTTTCCATCTTGGGTCTATATGCAATTCCACATTCTGCCCTCACCATCTCCCTTGGTCATCCTCAGCACTTTTCATTCTGACTTGCCGTGCCTCAAATTTAAATCAGGCAGCAAGTTTTTGAGGCAGAAATGGCATCTTTAAGCATGTGTCTGAATCACCTACTTCCCCCCTTGTCAAGTTTCCAGATATAAGAGAAACTTCCCCACAGCACCAAAAAACAAATAAATAACCAACATGTTCTCTCTACCATTTCTCATCTGGAGAAATATTCACTTTTTCCTGGCCCAGAGGATGCATCCATCAGCTCCTGTATCACAACTGCCCCACCACACACAGCAACGCAGCTGCAGCTCTGAGGCTGGGCAAGAGTGAGGGGAAATATTTGTTTCTTGCCCTGTTTCCAAGCAGTAGTTTGATTTCCAGGGGTGGAACAGGTGGCACAGGGAGCACAGCCCCTGCCCCAAAGCACACACACTGCAGGTGCCAACCCAGCAGCTCCATGGTGTGACCTCCCTGTGCAGTGCTGCCTGTTAGTTGTTCTCTCTGCTAACAGCCTGCCAGCCTCCCACCAAAACCAGGGGAATCTGTAAAACCTGTTCCCTGCAGTGTTTTTTTAACAGCTGATTCCCCATCACCACCTTGTGCTACTTTAAATTCTGAAAGCATCTGTGCCCTTTTACCTTCTGAGCCTTGAAGTGCACATTGGGTCCTGTGAGCTCTTCATCCCAAAGCTGTTTCCACCCAAATCCAGGAGACCTTTGCTTCTGGCCCTCAGGAGGCCAGGGGGCTGAGCTCAGCCCTGCAGCACGTCCCCCCTGCCATGTCAGCTCAGCAGGGATGGCAGTGGGATCCCTCCACATGATGAGCACCCACTTGGGAGAACCTCAGCCAGTGAGCCCAGGCTCTCAGTGTGTTTGTGACAATGTATTTGCATTTTGTAGAGAGACTTAAAAGCAAGGAATACATCGGTGCATCCAGTTTTTGGACACCTACTCAGCCCTAGTCATGGCAACACTGGTATTCACTCTGTACTTGAAGGAATGGCAAAATTTGACAGATACAAGTAGGGAGCATTCACATTTTCTCTAAAAAAGAAGTTATTCAATGACAGTGGAAGAAAAGCTTTAAGCAGTTGGTGTTTGCCAGAGGCCCAGCCCCAACAATATTGCCATCTCATTTACAGTATTTTAAACAATCCTCATGATTTTTTCTTTTTTAAACAACATCACTAACTGCTGTACAATTAAAACCTAGAGGATAAAACATGACCTGGGGGGAATGGGGGAGGTTGGGGAGGGGCTCATGGTTTTGTTGTTGGGGATTTTTTGGTTGGTCAGTTGGTTGTTTGTCTTTTTTACAAATAATTACAAATACAATTCCAAGAAGATATATTACATTTTATATACAGAACACACCATTTCTATCAGGGTAGGGTATTAAGCCTGGCTTTTATTTTTACATGGCAACCCTGAGATGTCTTGTCGTCTTCCCTTGCACAGAAACTATACAAGTTCATTAACTCCTTCTAGAAAAAAATGGATTGCTATGTTTTAATAGCATCATCACCCTGTATACTCAGAAAGGGAAAAGATTAGTCTCTTCCCTAACTCAAATGTTCTTAGGATTTTTTTCCCATTTCCCTGCTTAGTGGGAACAGATAATGGTGACTTTTTCAGTGTGCAACTCACTCCTCCTACTTGCCTTTTGGTAATACAGTGAACAATTACTTCCCTTTTTTTTTTTTTTTTTTTTGTTCTCCTTTTCAAATAAGTTTCTGTCAGGAATGAAGATGATGCCTTTCCAAAGATCTGTTTCCTGAAATTCCACTGTTAATTCATGAGCTACTCCTCAAACTAAAGGATGAAGACACAAGTGTTGGGTTGGCTGGAAACCAAGTAGCTTCTGACTCCTCATCAGGTTCTGCTCTCTCCACCCCACCACCTCTTCATTAAAAAAAGTTTCAATTCAGCATAATCCAGTTTATAACAACAGTGAATTCTATGGATCTTTATGGAGAACACTGAGTGCATTTCACCACACTACCTGAAATTCAGGTGCACTACACTGTCTTCTGTTCACCTGCAAGCTACAGCACGCCTTGCACCAGAGAGTATCTGAAGAGCAAATTCCTCTGCGTGGAGCCTTGGCACGGATCCTGACACCCCTTCCACAAGCCCTGCAACTTTTTGAGAAGCAAACTTTGGAATAGCTGGATGACTTCTAAGCTTTATAATTATGCATGGGAGTCGTCAGCGTGAGCTGTCCATTCGGGGCCACCTCATTGCCATCATCTTCCAGCAGCCCCGACACGTCAGCGTTGGGAATGCTGTCGTGGTAGCTGCTGAAACTGATGTTGTCCTCTTTGAGTTCAATGGTCCAAAAGGGAGCATTAAGTTTTCGGTTCTGATACTCACGGTACATGTAGACAGCACCCACAAAGCCCATTAGTAGGACCACAACAATGATGATCACTGTCAAAATAATGATGTTAAACTGAGTCCATGAAACATCTGCGAAAGCAGAGGTGCTGTTGTCAGAGGAGCTTATAGGAAATATTGTCTGTAGAGTTGTTGGTGACAAAGTACTGTTTAGCACTGCCGTGGAAAAGGATGTGGCCTTGGTGGTATTTGGAGCTGAAGTTGTAAACTCCGTTGGTTCTGGGCCAAGAGTGGCTTCTACAAAACAAATTTTAAAATGATCGATAAAAAAATCTGCTGAGCTGAAAATCAAACACAAACATAAGAGATTTGACATTTATATCACTGTTATTATGGCAATTAAGGCTACACAGCTAAACTGGTATTTTTTCAAAGCAGTTTAGAAAATGTCTGTCCAGGGTTGTGCGTGGGGTTCTTCAATATAATTCTGTGTGCTAAATGCCCATGGACTACAGGACTCCTCTGAAAAGTCCAGTGCTGAGGGACAGGTGCAGCAGTCACTATTCAGGGTTCAATACAGGAGCTCATGATGACAGCAAGTCCCAGTCCAGCTCCTGTTCAGACCAGGAAAATGGAGCTTTACCAAGCTCAGCAAGTTTAGACTCTGAACCAACATGTCCCTTGGTGTTTGTGTGGGCTGCACACTCAGACACAGCAACTCCAGGAGCTTAAACCCTTCACAACCAGTGCACCAGATGTAGGATTTTGTTCACAGTACTATTATTTCTGCCCTACTTGTACAAACAAGATCAAAACTGAACAAATGAACCACAAGTACTCAGCCATCCCAGCACTTTGCAGTGCGTTTGGTGTTTGCACCACTTTAGGTAAAAGGGCAAAGTAACTTCAGTTCTGCTTTTGAATGAAGTTGTACACAAGCCACATGGAGATCCCCAGTCTACACAGCTAGAAGCAGGAGGTCATCAAATCACAACAAAAAAAAAAAAAGACTGTGAATGTCCTTCAGAAGCTTTTGAACACAGCAGAGGCCAGTTGGGATCCTGGTTTGGTTTCAGCTGCTGGCATAGGTGCCCACAGGAAGGATCAGAACATGGGAACTACCAGACTGTGTCTCTTCCTTGGCACTAAATAGCCAAGAAGCTGCCTTGCTTCCAGCAGCCATGGGGTAACTCCCCTTTCAGTCCAGGAGTCAGGTTAACCTTGAGATCTCAGAAGTGGGATGCAAAATCATTATGCCTGCATCAAACCTGTTGAGCTACAGGCCTCAGAGAGCACCATAAATCTGTAGTATTAAGCTCACAAATGTAGCTAATAAAGCACTTCCTCACATGAATAACCTGATCTATTTTAGATTCTCAAGTCCAGGCAACAGGAACACTTCACAAGCTGAAGCCTCAATCAGCCAGAATGTTCTCTGCACCTATTGCTCCACAGGACTCTCTGCATCCTCTTTCCCACACTCTTCCTGCCAACAGAAAAGCAACTTCATTTTAAATCCACGTACAGCTGCAGCAATTACAGCTGATGGTGCCATGCTGTATGGATCCAGCTTCCAGCTCTCCTGAACATCTACTAATTATGATTGAGGAGGAGAGTCACTTCCGAAGGACTAATTTTGCACTAAGTTGCATCTCCAATGGCAACAGGAGCTGGAAATATTCAGCACATGTCCTGCCACGGGCTCTCAGGGGAACTCCCACAAGTTAACTTTGGGTTGTCACGTTCCCAGTTCAGGCAACCAAGAAAGAAATTCTTCTGGAAGGGGCATCACACACCTGATTGAGGTTCCTGCTCAGAGTCCCCTCCCTGCAGCAGCTCCTCTGTTCCCTACAGCTCCTGCCTCAGTCTGATAAGGACGCTCAGGATGCTGAATCATGCCTGATCAGAAGGCATTTCTCTATGGCATGACAGGCAAAATTTTGCAATAGGAAGCAACATGATGGGATCACAAAGTTCCTGGAAAACCTTTGACTTTGGGAAAAAGGCATGAAGAATTCAGTCATCCTTTCCAAATTCCTTCACCAATACTCAATCCCTGGCAAAGCTATAAGTTGGGAAAAAACAGAACTGAGACAATGGCTGATTCACCAGCAAGGAAACAGCACTTTTCTGGGCTTTATTTGTGAGTCAGCATCAGCTCAGGGCTGGCAGGGAGGCCTGGGGTGAAGACATTTCCTGGCTCTCCCAGGAACATCACGGTGAAGTGCCGGGCTCTGGCCCCGGCGCCGCTTCCGGGCCGTGACACGGCGCTGCCTGTTCCGCTCCCAGGGCCCTGCCAGCTCTCCAGATGTCCCAGAGCAGCTCCTTGAGAGCAGCAGCTGCTCACTCAATGGGCTGCTTTGGCAGCTTTGACGGGAGCCTCAGATCCAGCTGCTTGATTGAAGCGCCGGCTCTGCAGAGCTGCTGCTGCCTCCTGCAGTGGAGCAGCTCTGGCAGGAGGCCACGCGCCCGGTCCCGGGGAGGCTGCGGTGCTTGGCCGGGTGGCACAGAGCCACACTGCACCAGTGTGAGTCCCTGCTGTGCCACCCCATGGCAGCAGGAGCCCTACCTGCTCCGGGGCTGAAAACACTCTCTTTGGTCCTTTGAATATCCCCTCTATCTGCCTTGAAAGCACCAGAATCCTGGTCAGGCTGAAGACTCTGGTTGGCCCCTGTGGATACATGAGCTTTGCCCAGGCTGTACAGAACCTGCTGGCTCATTTTACTGAAACAGAGCCTGGGTGATGATTTCACTCCAGAAGCCACTCAAATGCACTGGTGATTTATGAAAATCTTAACCTAAAACAAGTTAATGCTCAGTAACCTCAGCATGCCAGGTTTAGACAGTTTTTGTTTAAGGAACTAGAAAGAAGCCGGACATCTTTTTAATTGCTTAATAAAACAGGGAAAACATAAGTGTCAGGGAGAGAGGAAAGCTCAAGGAGCATGTCCTAGCCCCCTTGAAAGGGGACAGGCTTTCCCCACATCAGGAACTGGCTACAACAATGTCATTAAAATAAAACTGAAGGGTGAAAACTGCAAGTACCCAAGCAAAGCCATATGTATGGATTTTAATGGAGCAAGGTCATGTGGATCCTTGCACAAAGCCAGAGCTGTGCAGGGGGAGGTAATGGATGAGCTGATGTAAAAGTGCCATTTCCAGCCCTGTTACAGCTAATAAGCATGCTACTTTGTTGTAGTGATCATCTCCCTGAGCAGGGAAGGACTCTGTGATTACACACCCAGAGAGCAGCACAGGAGTAAAAACCCCATTAGTTCCTGATGGAAGATCTGAATTGAATATCTGTCCATGACAAGGACAAATTTGTGCCCAAATACTTCCCTGAACTCTGAGTTTTTTCATCCAATACATCACACTGGTAATGTTTCCATGCATGGTGCTGGACATCCACCTTGAAAAACAACCTCCAGATAACCACTGAAGGAGCAACTCCAGAACCATTTTCTCTCATTCCACATTAAATACACTATAATGTATTATAGTGTATTTATATAGTGGATTAGGTTTTTTCACTGCTAGCTTGTTCACTAGCAGTGCTGCCATCAGGTCTGGAATCAGGGTGGCTACAGATCTAACTCCAAACCACCCTTCAAGGCCAGTAGGCACCAACAGTTGCATGCTGGAATCGTCTGCCCAGGTGCAGTCACCATCCCTGGATGTGTTTAAAAAAAGCCTGGACGTGGCACTCAGTGCTATGGTTTAATTGATGAGGAGGTGCTAGGTCACAGGTTGGACTTGATGCACCCAAAGGTCTTTTCCAACCCAGTTCATTCTGCGATTCTGTGATTCTCTTACAAAGATCTGGTTTTCTTCCCTGCACCAGAGGCCGGATGAATCTAAACTGATGTGAACAATTAACAGCATTCCCTCTCCAACCTTTGGGCAACTGCACAGTGAGCCTCGACACTGAGTGGAGCAGCATTTTTTACCTTTCCTGGTGCAGTTGGTGCCCTCGGAGTCCCTGCTGTAGCCCTCCTCACAGAGCTCACAGTGGGGGCCCGTGGTGTGGTACAGGCAGCCGATGCACTCGCCGCTGTCGGGCCGGCACACGCTGGGGGACAGCGCCGGGTCCACGTTCCCATTGCACTCACACCTCAAGCAGATGCTGTCAGAGTTGTAGTAGCCCTTGTCACACTGGTTGCAGTTGAGGCCGGTGTACCCTGGTTTGCACTTGTCACACCTCGGGATGCTCTCGCCAGGCTCTGGAGAACACAGAAAGCAAAGCAGGGATGTGCCACAGCCCCTTGCAGAGACACCTGTGCTGGGGGATTTGCTCTGTGGGGTTTGTTCTATGGGACCTGACCAAAGGCACCCTGACAAAAATCAGCAGCCACAAGTATTGACCAATCTCAAATTCTAAGCTGAAAACACAACTTTTGAACTGCAGCATTTTCTCTGTTAGTAGGGGGAAAAAACAGCTTTGGGGAGTTCTCATGCCTTGTACCAACCTCACAGAGCAAAGTCAGCATGTTGCTAAGGAAATAGATTATTATTCCTGAACATTTCCATCTCAAACAGGCAATTTCAGAGAACAGCTGGAACTATATCAAGGATACTTGCAATCCAAAAGAACTTTTGGGCCTATACAAAGCCAGAAGCAGCTTGCTTGCAAAATTGATTAGGGAAATATCAAAAAAAGTCTTAGACATGACTATTCAGCTCTGACTTCTCTCAGTTACATTGGGGAATCTCTGCATGGAGTCCCATGGAGATGTTCAGAAGCAGACTCAGAAGTATGGAGGGCTACATGGCACTGCTGAGCACCTCCTGCCCCCTTCCTGGCTGCCACAAGCTCAGCAGCTTCTCTGCAAAACTTTGGAGGTCCTTCAGAGCAGACTGCAGCAACACACTGGGAAGCTGGAACCAGACTTTAAGATCCCTTCCAAGCCAAACCATTTTGTGATTCTGATCCCTCCCCTGCACAGCTGCTCTCACAAGAGGCAACACAAGCACCAGGGACCCATCACAGCAGGTGCTGCTTCCAGTGCCCACAAACAGGAGCTCCACAGGCTATAAAACACCTTGCTGGGCTGACACACTCTGAGGGGCAATTTAACAGAGGAGAGCAGCCTTCACTATGGGGAATTAGACCAAAACAAAAGCCTCACGTAAGTGGCAGGTGCCTGAGGATGCCACGATGGAGCAGGGGCAGTGCTGGCAGCCGTGGGCAGGATGGGTGCTCCGATAGAAACCCTCCTTGCAGAGCTCACAGTGCTTCCCCTCTGTGTTCTCCTGGCAGTCCAGGCAGGTGCCTGAGGAACAGAGAGGAAAACAAGCAAACATTCAGCAGCAGGAACTGGAGCAGAACATTTGGAGCAAGAATCCGTGTGGAACACACTCAATTATCAGAGCTCACAGGTGGTTTTGGATGCCCTCTGGCCAAAACATGATCCTGGCCTCTTATGACCTTCTGATGCTCATCCCCTCGTTCCACACGTACACAGATAATGTGAAAAAGCAGGTGGCCCCAGCAGAGGCTCCACAGCTCACCACTAAAAGGTCACTGCAGGTAAACACAAGCTATCAGTGTTAAAATTCTCAAGGAAAGCAGTTTCAGTTTGCATTTCTACCAGTCAGATGGAACACTGATGCTTCAAGTTCCCCACTCTCATGATGGCTCCCTGAGGTTTATGCCTTTGGTTTTTTGTGTGCAGCCTCTTCCTGTACAGCTGGGCTGCTGGTCAGGGGTGAGGAGATGTCACTGCCGTGCTTTGGGGGCAGGCAGCTCCATCCTAGCAGCGTGGCTCCAGCTCCTCCACCCCAGGACAAGGCAGCAGCAGTCCCTGACCTTCCCAGAGAAGCAGAGAAGTGGGGGCTCCCATGAGCCACCTGCCCTTCCTGGGGAAGCCCCTGAATCAGAAACTCGACGGGCCGTGCATTCACAGACGCCGTGTCCTAATGGCCTCCAAATTGCATTTTGATACTACTGTGACCCAGAAGAAAAATCTCCTTAGTTACAAAAGCACAGCCTCTATATAAAGCCCATCCATCACCAGGAACATGCTGTAATTCAGCTGGCTCTTGGGTGAGGTGACAGGGAGCTGAGGGAAGATTTGATTAAATCCCATGTACCAGACTGTGCAAAGGCAGCAGCCCTTTCTATAAACTGGGGTGGCCCAGAGCAGTGTGAGAGCACAGACACATCCACTGAGCTGCTCCAGCAGCACTGCTGGGGGATGGGGAAGTCTCATATCAACATCAACCACAGGAAAAAATCCTGATTGAGGTTTGTGCTGACTGTTATAAAGACCACAGCAGATTTTCTTATTAATATCAGAACAGTTTGGCTCCCTCACAAGCCCGACACGGCTGCTGCTCCTCAATTCCCACAGTGATGACTCCACAGCCAAGCATCCCCAGGCAGCCTGGCATGTCCTTGCAGCCAGCCCTGATGCCAAGGGCAGGAAGCAAACCCAGGAAGTGGCTGATTCACCCACCCAGCAAGGCCCTGCCAGCACCCCTTGCTCAGCATCACCTCCCACACAGAGTTTGCTCTTCCCTCAGCAGCCTGTCAGGCACGAGCCAGTGGTTTTTGTGGGAGAGATGTCAGGTTTAGAAGGGAAAATTATCTGCTATGCTTGGTTTCTCCAGCTGCAAACCTGGATCAGCCGTTTCAGTGGGATGGATGTCTTGGACAGGGAAGTTCCCTGGTCACAGCAAGGCTGCCTTGGCCTGCTCCCCAGGCACTAACAGGGGCATAAATCTGTAGTCACACCTGTGTTGCCTTGGTCATTTTAGGACCACTGTCTTTCCCATCAGCAGAAATCACCCACATCCATCTCCAGCAGCCCTGCAAATGGCTGTGTTTCCCTGAGTCAGCAGGTTGCTCAGCCAGGCTGAGCAGACACGCAATCAGGTATCGCTGTGGAGAGCCTTAATAATTAATAGCACTTCTCATCCTGATAATGCCCTCAGGAAGGATCAGACCTCACAGGACCCCAACTGGGAAGCACCAGCCCACCCCAGTGCACAGACACCACGGGGTACAAGGGTCGTGGCAGAGGAAGTGCTGTCGGCTGGGGAGCTCCTGCTGCCCAAGTTATTTATTTATGCCCAGTAATTTTAAATATTCCTCCTGGCCAGAGAGATGCCAAGCAGGAGCTGGCTGCAGAGCCAGCAGAGGGAGCCCAAAGGATAGCATTAATGGGAAAAAACTTTGAAAATTGGACAAAGGCTATACAGAACTGATGTAAAGCTGGGGAGGTCACACAGAGTGCAGTCTCTAGAGCAGGCATCCGATCTAATTTTTAATCAACTTCGTTCTCTGTTCTGGTTTTGTTTGGTTCCCTCAGCCACAGCAGCAAAAAGTTTTTGTCAAATTAACAATAGGTCATTAAGCAAAATGAGGGGTTTTCATTGCAATGCTGTGGGCAGCACTGGGCAATCCCAGCAGAAAGAGCAGCGCCATCCAAGGACCAAGGTCTGTGCTGGGTTTTCTTTGATAAATCAAGAGCAGGAGGAACATTGAGGGGAAAAAAAGGAAGAGCAGATTATCCTCCTCCTTCACAAAACCCACACACCCAGCTCCAAATCAGTAAGACAGCTGATGTGTGCACAGCTTTAGTGACAGCCTTGTATCCCTCAATGCTGCTAGGACATAAGCACACAGAGTTCAGTACAGGAGTGAATGCAGTAATTCATCCTCAAGGGAACGCAGGAATTCACCCCCAGGGAACGCAGACCCAGTGCCCACGGACCAGGGCATTCCTCTGCTGCAAACACACAGCCCATGAGGGAACACACGGGCACAAATTGCCCAGAAATACCTGATTTCATGAGCTCTGCCTCTCCTCCAACAAATTCTGCAACATTACTTTTAATTATTACCCCTTCCTAAGCTCCTGGATAAATATTACAGAACTGCCTTTAAGCCTGGAAGTTTTGAGGAGAATTTGGAATTTGAAGTGAGTGCTGTGGCTGAAGTGGGAGTTGTACAGGCAGTCCCATAACAGTGCTCCTCCAGGATCTCTCCTCCCAGTTGAGATGACAAAGCAATTAGGCTCTCCCTGCCCTCCCATAAGCTGTTCAAGCACAGGTGCCTCAACATTTGCACCCCATCAACATCTGAGTGACAGACAGTCAAAGAAATAATCAAGGAAAATTAACAAGGCCGATTTATAAAAAGTGGGCAGTATTAATTAGATGCTGCCAGTTTTTAGCAGCTCTAATCCTGTTATCTGTGGCAGCAAGTCCCCTTACGTCAGTGCCAGCACAGTATATGTTTCCAGGTAAACAGCAGCTAAACAAAAGGTCTTTAAAAGCCTGTGTTGTGTGTTTGTGTAAGTGCACAGAACAATAGAGCCCCAGTTTTTGATACAGGCTGCTGAGTTAGGGCTCTGCACTGCAGCCCCGGCTAAAGCACACAGCCTTCACTGCCTTCCTTCAAAGGAGACCAACCCCAACCTTGCATTTCCATTTCAGCTTTAAGGTAAAGAATTTGTGTGTGCAAGGCAAAAAGATGTAGATGAAGGGGACAAGAGCAGAGTGTGCTGAATGAGAACAGAAAAACCAGAGAGAGGGGGGAGAGGGGAAGTCTGCACCCCCATGGTGACAAGAGTTCATCATCACCTGTGGAGTTGTCGCAGGTGTGGGAGAGGTTGTTGCACTGGCAGGGCTCACACGAGGTCTCATTGAACCTGTAGTAGCCCTCACTGCACCGGTCACACTTCAGGTCCGTGACACCAACTTTGCACTGGCACTTCCCAGAGCTGCAGAGGGAAAAACAAACAGTGAGACCAGGCTGTGCTGGGAGGCATCCAAGGTACAAACCTGCAGGCGGGGTTTTGGTCTCCCTTTCCTCCTTTCTGCCGGAAGCAGGACGTGAAACCCAGGGGCAAGCATTTCCAAAAAGTGATGGGGAGTTCAAGAAAGGACAAGTGTCTACCAAGCCAGTTGCCCTGACAGCAATTTCCAGCTGGGCACCAGAAATCATTGCTCATTCCAGAAAGCCTTGGCCCAGAGCCATCCCCTTGCATCAGCCCCAGCAGATGCTCCCACAGCCCCTCTGGAGTCCCTGCTCCACCTGCACCAGCCCTGGGTCCTGCAGGACACTGGCACACCCGTGGTCACTGTGCCTGAACCATCCCAGAACACCCACGTGGGTCATCCTCCACATCAGTGCCAAGCAGCACCTCCCTGATTTTTGTGTGAGCAGACAATTCCCTGCTCACCACCTGCTCTGCTGGCTCCCCTGGGAGCCAGGGCAGCAGCTCATGTGTCCTGCTTGGCTCCAGCCCGGGCAGGTGTCAGCCACCTGCACTCCCTCCTCTTCTCCATGATCCCATTTATCCCTTCCCCATCTCCATGGACACTTGGGCAAGGCCCTCTCTCCAGCTGAATTCTACCCTGTAAAGCCAGGGAGAGAAAGTGGATGTCAGACAGTGATCCAGCCCCAGGAAAATGTGATTTATCCCAGTGCTTGATAATTCTGCTGTTCTTGCACAGGAGGAAGTTTGCCTAAGTAGTGGCTGTTTGATCCTGAAGTAAGGAAAGATGATGCTGTTTGAGCATATGAGAGAGGGTTCTCCCCTACCCAGCAGAGGCTTCCACTCCAGCTGACCTAGACAGGAGCTGTTTACTTGGGCAGTGACTGCAGGGAGGGTGGAGCACTGCACTGTGAACACATAGGGCATTGCTGGTGGCTGCCATGAGCAAACAAATACCAGGAGCTATAAAAAGCAAAGGTTACCCTCATTCCTTTGGCTTTCCGTGCTACTCTCTCCACAGAGAGGCTTCCAATGCTTTGCTTTCATAACAGACTTTATACACTGGCAGCATTTAGCTCAACTCTCAGAGGAATCACAGGAATGGATAAATTGGGGATTTCTCCTTCCCATCCAGCCCTGGGCACTGCCACTGCTGGAGGTGGCTCATCCCACCTGCACAATGGGAACAGCCAAGCCAAGGGACAGAGAGCACCCAGTGCCTCTGCACATCCCCAACAGCCCTGGGGGGACCTGCAGGGACCCCAGCCCTGCCTGCTGCAGGGAACCACGACAGCAACCCAAATAAACAGCATTGGACCCCTCCAGGTGATGGATTTATCTGCAGAGAAGGTGATACAGACAGACCCACAGACAGCCCTTCAATGCTGCATCACCCTCTGAGCTCTCCCTAACCTCCACCCTGTTCAAACACCTTTTAAACACCTTTGAAATACCTTTTAAAGCCAGCATTTCAGGGCTCACTGTGCCTGCACAAAGCTCATCCATTGTTCCCCCTCTCCTCCTGGAAAGGTTGAGCAAGGCACAATTTGCTCCTAAAAGCCTCCAGCAAAATCTGCTGATTAAAACTAATAGATGTTTGATGCACTGTTGATGTGTTGTTTTTAACTAAAATGCAGTCGATTGCGATGTTTTGGGCAAGACATTGCTTCTGTTAGAAATCAGCATAATTCAGTATTTCTGTTGCTTGTTTGTTTGTTTGCCAAAGGAAAAGGAACTACTCACCAAAATAAGGACCTCAGCCCAAGAGGCTACACAATTAAATACTTGCAGAATCTGAAACTCAAGCATATTTAATGGCCTGATTACAAGAAGAAGAAAGAAAGATGATGTTTCCTTGCTCTCCAGGCCATTATCTGGAAGTGCAGCAGGCAGATGCAAAATTCAAAGGCACACTGGTAAGCAGCTCAGTATGTTTGGCTGGTAAGCAGCTCAGAATGTTTGACTTTTAAAGAGCTTTTCACAAGACCCAACATTAATCCAAACGTTGTCACAGTGTTTAAAATAAGCGCAAACAAAAAGCAGCTTTTTATTATTTGCTCCTGACTGCTACTGCTATTCCTGTAAGAGGGCAGAGACAGGCAGGGAAAAGCATGGGCTATGGGGAGGAAAATCTGATGTTTAGCCTAAAAACACATTTTCTGGGGATGCAGCATATAAGCAGGGTTTTGTAGGACCAGGCATTTGAGCTGCATCATCTTCACCCCCCCTGGCTTCCTCCTGGAGTTCAGAGAGCTCTGTTTGACTCCTTCCTGCCCCTGATCCAGCCTTTTTCTGAATGACACCCTCCTCTTCCTCCCTGCTTCCACACAGACTCCCATTTAATTTCTTTCAAGGAGGTTTATTTCCCCAATGACCCTGCTGGAGCTCAATTCAGCATTTTGGGGCACAGTCCCTTGATTTTATTCGTTAGCTTAGAAATAACAGGAAAGAAAGCTTAAAAAAAAAAGACTGTTTGGAAAGTTTGGTTTGAATGCCTCTTGAACAGACCTTTTCTCAACATGTTACACATGGCACAGAGCCAAGTCCTGCATGTGCAAGAATTAAATCACTCAGCAAATATAAAGCTTTGCCTGTGGTCATTGCTTCCACAGAATAAAGCCCCCTTACAACACTCCTTTTTATAGCTCCAGCCCAGCAAAGTCTGTCAGACACTTTTTAAAGCAAAGGTCAATGATATAAATGCATTGAAACCACAAAAAAAAAAAAAAATCCTGTTAACAGACCAATTGTGCCCATAAAATCCAGAAATTTGAAAGAAAAGACCCACAGTTTAATACTTGCACAGTGAGAACTGAACTGGATTTTGAGTATCAGCCAAGAATTTCTTTTTGGGGGGAAGTGGGGAGAACGAGGGGGATGGGAAGAGGGAAACGTTTTGATGCAGCAACATCAATTACTCAACTCCACTTCAGATGATGATTAACCCCTCTGAAGCCAGCCAATGTTCAGCTCTCACAAAGAATTGATACAAATATGTGTTGGGATAAAACCAGACTTCCAGTAACCAGTCTCCTGCCAGCATTGGTTTCTACCAGATTTTTATGAATACACTCACTCTGGAGACCGTGTAGGTGGTGTGTATCACCATCACATCATCCATCAACTTTACAGATGTTTCCCACTGATTAAAACCACCACCAGCACATGAGGCACTGGCAAAAGGAGCAGGCAGTGATTGCTGGTCAGGGCACAGCCACATCCAAGGCTTGGATCCAGCATGGAATGATGTGACCCTCTGGGGACGAGGGCCACACGCCAGGTTTGGGACCCCCCAAGGCAGGAGCTCGTTCACCTGAGCACCCTCATCCCTCAGGCTCCCTGTTCTGCCTCAGGACACAGCCACCCCAGGCAGCAGCATTCCCACAGCCATGGGGCAGGGCAGTGTAAATAAAATACTGGGGCAGGGGACAGACTACACCCCAAAATAAGTCTGCAAAAGCAGCCTGGTCATTTCCAGTCCCCACAGCTCCCTTCCACTCCTCTCAAGGGGAAAGAGACACAGGGTCCTGTCACTTGACAAGAGATTTGTGCCACTGGTGGCAACCAAATGTTCCCTGAGGTGGGATTTTACACAGGACTGCAGCTTTACAGGTACAGAAGTCAAAGGGACACACCAGAGACACCCCAGCCCTCCCCTGGATACTGGTAAAGAGGACTGCAGCCCCCACCTGGAAGTGTCTCAGGAGCAGGGCACAGAGAACAAGGAACACCCCCTGAAGCCACAGAGCATCCTGCAGATGATTTCCTGCAGGTCTGGTGGCTGGGGATGGACACAGTGAGGGGCTGGGCTTGGGAGCTTGGGCAATGCCCTCACTTTGCACTGCTCAACACAGCCTGCACAGGAACTCAAGGCCTCATCACAAGGGGAAAAAAGCATTAAAGTGTCTGTGATCTGAGACAGACCACAATGTGCAGCCACATCTGCAAGGGGTCTCCACTCCTCCTCCACAGAAACATCTTGATTTTAGCAGGGACATGACAGGCACAAGATGGATGGGAGGTTGAAGGACCATGGCCTTAGGGGCTGTTGGGAGACAAGCTGTGCACAGTTAATGGTCTAACAGAAAACCCTCAGCCAGCTCAAATCATTCCTCTTCCTCCTTTTCTTTTTGTTTTCCCCCAGGAGGAATGGAGAAATTAATTTTGAATATATTCCCAGACACCAGAAAAGCCTGGATGCCCCAGTCAGAGCCCAGGGACTCCCTGGCCATGTCAGACCCAGCCAAAACAGCACAGCACCAAGCTCTTGTGCCTTTATTTTCATATTTGGTAAAATTTTGGGGCAGAGGCTGAGAAGGAGGGAACTTCCATGGGTCTCAAACCAGGGCATTCCCTGCAGATGAGCCATGCAAAACCTACAACAAGAGTTTTTCCAAATCCATTTATTGTTTTCCCCTCGAAGCACAGAGCACACTCCCACACCCTGCCCAGCTCAGCATCTCCCCAGAGCAGCCCCAGGAGAGCTGAGCAGGGGCACTGCCCTAAGAAAGAGGAAAGTGAGGGTTACCAGCCCTTCCCTGGACATCTCCAGGTGGCATCTCCAGCTTCACCTGTCCCCTGGGGAACCCCCAGTGACAGCAATGCCCATCAGTTGTCCCAGCAGGGCACGGGGTATCCCTGGAACAGACACAATTCACAGCAGTGACAGTGCTCCGTGGGAATGAGGAAATCATATTGAGCCACGAGCATCTTTAAAACAAACCCCATGAAAAGGCTTTGTCACACTTTGATGGAATAAGACAAAAGGATTCTGCACAAGATTAGGAGGATTCAGAAGAGATGTCTCCAAAAATGGTGCGTTCCTCCAGCGAGCCGGGCTCCTTTAGTGCTGATTTTCTGTGATGTCTGACAGCAGCCAGGGGATAAATCTCTCTCACACCTTCCAGGGCAACGGGGAAAAGTTCATATTTGAAAGCTAAATGCTCCAAGACACTTTGGTGGGAAAGCAATGCTGCTAACACTCAGAATCACAGAATCATTGTGGTAGAAAAGGCCTCAATGATCAGTGAGTCCAACCTTGGACTGGTCACCACCAGAGCTCTGAGTGCCATGTCCAGTTTGCTGAACACCTTCAGGGATGGGGACTCCACCACCTCCCTGGACAGCCCCTTCCAATGCTTCACAACCCTTTCCATGAAAAAATTCTTCCTGATGCCCAACCTGGTGCAGCTTGAGGCCACATCCTCTCATCCTGAGCATACCAAGAACCCTCACAAGCCACGTGCTGACTTTTCTGTCAGTCAGTCATTGAATATCAGCACGTGGCAAAGGGGAGAGCAGGAAAAAGCCCCACACTGGGTTTCTCCTCCCCACTCCCTCAGCTCAACCCAAAGCTGCTGGTGGCCAAGGTGGCTCTGTGGGAGAGTCAGTGGAGCCAGGGCCAAGCCCTGCACCGGCCGCCCGCTCTGAGCCCCTTTGTGGAGGGCACAAGAAGCAGAGCTTTATGGGGGCCAACACTGGCCCATTGTGTGCCACATTCCTCACTCCGTGCTGGGGCACGGCAGCTGTTTTGTAGGGCAGCCCTCGAAGGAGCAGGGACACTTCACAGCTCTGAAAGGCCACTCTGTAAATGTCAAAGGGCCACCTTGTCTGGCCACCGCCGCCTCCGCAGCCCCAGCTCCCCCAGGAGCCAGGGAAAGCCAGGAATCTCCAGGCTGTGCTGTGGAAAACCAGGAATCTCCAGGCAGGGCTCTGGAAAGCCAGGAATCTCCAGGCAGAGCTCTGGAAAACCAGGAACCTCCAGGCTGTGCTGTGGAAAGCCAGGAATCTCCAGGCAGGGCTCTGGAAAATCAGGAATCTCCAAGGCTGTGCTGTGTTGTCTTGATTTTCTTAAGTTTTATTAAGCCTTCTGATGTTTGTATATTTATATAGAACTTTCTCATAAACTTTATGTAAATAACTTATTGGTTTTTATTTTTTATAGGGGACGAGCAACCTAATAAACTGTTGGGTTGCCCAGTGACATTGAGGAGGTGACACTGTAACCCTCCAATGACACTGGCATTTCAGAAAGATATATATATATATATATGGAGTCAGATGTTTTAATAAAGAGTTTTTTAGTTTGCTTTCAACAGGGCTGCCCGTGTCGTTCTTGTGTCACCTCACAGTGACAGTGCTGTCCCCTCCAGGTGCCCTCGAAGGCAGGGGAGGGAGGCAATGGAAAGTCCACACTGGCCCTGGAGGGAGAGGTTGGATGGGTCCTGCACAGTTCCATGAGGAAAAGCCTCACTCATGGCAAAGTGTCAGCCTCAGCTGGTGGGTGTTGGTTTCCCAGAGTAACTTCTGGGGATCATGTGCAGGGATGGACACTCAGTGCAGAGGACACATCAGTGAGGCCAGGGAGATGGGGCTGGTCTCCACTGAACACATCCCTTTTGCCCAAAGGGGTCCCTCCGTCCCCCAGACCTCTGCTCAGACAGCAGGAGAAGACTCAAGGCACCAGCAGTGCCAGAAGTACAGGCTGGGCACCACCCCCACCAGAATTTAGCCACAAAAGCTTCAACAGTTGAGCCCATATTTATTTTTGAGGGCAGTCAGTGTTTGCCAGAGCAGCAAAGTTTGCAGCAGACAACACAGGAACAGCAAAGCCTGCTGGAAAATCCACAAAATAACAGGATTTCTGAGAAGCCATAATTACCATAGGGGGGGATGATAACAATCCACCTTTCCCTGCTGCTCTGTCCAGTCACTCATTCATTTCCCAGTCCTGTCTGCAGCTGAATAAAAATGGGTCCAGGTACCTTTACCTTCTTGTGGGGGGAGAGAGGAGGAGAGCTAATCAGATGTAAAGGATGTGAGAGGCTGGAATAGGGGAGAGATTTAGATAATTAAACCATGCAGAAAAATAGGCTTTAACAGGGTATTCTTCTGCTTTTCTGACGTCCACATGTAATAATTTCCGCTACAAAACAAGATCTGTTCTCTGCAGAGTGATGCTGACAAGGCATTACTGGGAGATAATGAGCCACCAGTTGTGCTCATCCGATCTATAAAAGGGAGAGCAGTCTTTTTAAAGAGAAAAACGGGGTTTGTCTGGTTTTGGGGGGGCTTTAAAGCACAAGTCCTTGAGGATTTCAGCTCCCAAGGTCACATCTCCAAAGGGGAGCAGTGCCTGATGTGGTTTACTGGACTGCTAAAATACAGCAGAATGGAAAGACAGATCCCACACAAAAGAGAGACATTTCAGAAGTGTGATGACACTCTGCTGACAGAAAATTAAGATTTTATCTATGCAAAACAAGAACTCCATCACTTCACTCAAAAACCTCCAGGGTCTGGGATGGCCAGCAGCCCTGCAGGCTGGTGAAACTCCACAAAAACCTTGAATTTCAGTGGATTGAATTTCATTTCCTGACCACTATAAAAACCCCACCAAATCCTGCCTCACATGAGGTTCAAGGTGTGTCCAGGCTGTGCCACACCAGGCACAGTCTCTTTGCTCCTTCCCACATCCCACCAGCTCCACAATCCCAGTGTGTGGCTCTCCCTGCCCAGCTTCCCAAGCTCCCTCAGAACCCCCAGCCCTTATTCAAAGGCCTCAACAAAGCACTTTGTCCAGTGCTGCTGACCTTACCCTCAGCAGCCAGGCTCTTGCAAATCCCCACGAGCTGGGGTCACAAGATCAGCCTCTCCACACAGAACCCCACCACAAAGGCAGCACACAGGGATGGTCACTGCCCTCCCTGCCTGGCCTGCAGCATCCCTGCTCCAGGGGACAGCTGTGTCCAGATGCTCCCAGGGACACTCTGCCTTCACTCCTTTTAACATCAACACAAAGCCTGAGGTCCCCTTGATGGGGCAAAGCATCTCTGAATTAACACTTGGGCATTTATATGTGCGTGTTATCTTTTATTTCCCTTTTTTTCCATTGGAAATGAGGGACAGGAGCTCTCTCTCACTTATGCCAAGCCTGCAGCACAGGCCATGCAGGAATTAGGATCACAGGCCTGTCTCTGCAGCCAGCAATAAGGAAAGGCTGCTGGATCAGCAAAGAAGCAGAGCACTGCACCCTTGGGCATGGGGTTTCAGCCCACAGCAACCAAAGGAGACCAGACATCACCTTCAAGCTGTCTGCTGGAGCTTCTGCTTCCCACTGCCTTTCTACTTGTGGGGAAACTGAGGCACAGGCAGAGAGGGAGCAACTTAAACTGATCCACAAACCCCAATTTAAAAGGCATCTGTTTGCACTAGGGACAATGGCAGCATACATGTATGATTAGTTTAGAGCTTTTTAAGGGAGCTGGAAAAACCTAACCCAGTTTAGATGGTTAACCTGGGTTTAGGTAAACCATGTGGCAAAGCTGTGTCAGGGGAGGTTTAGGCTGGATACCAGGAAAGGGTCCCTCCCCCAGAGGGTGTTGAGCACTGGAAAAGGCTCCCCAGGGAATGGTCCCAGCCCCAAGGCTGCCAGAGCTCCAGGAATGTTTGTACAACACTCTCAGGCACAGGGTGGGATTGTTGGGGTGTCTGTGCAGGGTCAGCAGCTGGACTGGATGATCCCTGTGAGTCCCTTCCAGCTCAGAATATTCTGTGATCCCTAAAACCCCCAGCAGCCACAGCTCTCCTTTTGTTCCCCGGCACAGGAACTGCTGCATCGCCTCTCTTCCCTAGAACCAGGACAAGTTTAAAAAACAAAACCTCCCAGGGAAACAGGGAATTGAGGGCTGAACCCTTCTGCCAGGCAGCAGCATCTCATAGCAGCATCTCTGCTTCACAGCTCCACTCCCCCATCACATCCCAAACCCACAGCAGCACCCACGCAGGGCCAGCTGCTCGTGGGCTAAACACGGCTTCAGGAAAGGAAGAGCCACACACACCCAGTGCTGGGCTAGGAAAAGTTGGGATAAACACCTCAAAGGAGGTAAATCCAGGTCAGCCCTCCTGCAGATGAGCTGGGTCACACTGGGCTGCCCCGAGCCAGTGTCTGCAGTCCCACGTGGGGATGGGCAGTGCTGCCAGCAAGGTACAAATAAACAAACCAAAACCTGCAGAGTCATCTGCCATCTCCTGCTCCCCAGGAGGAGGATGCTGCCTCATCCAGGCTGGCCTCGTGCTGCCTGCAGTCCCAGTCCTTCAAAGCCCTCAGCCAGAGGCCAGGTTTAATGGAGAATTATCTCAGTGTGTGTTTGAAGAGCTGAGCCTGCACAGCTCCTCTCACCAGGGCACGAGGGCTGCAGAACTAAAGCCTTCCTCAACCAAACCTCCTTCCCTCACCCTGTTCATCCCAGGTCTGCTGTGCTGGCTCACACTGCCATGGCCCAGCTGGGGACACGGGTGGCACTTTGGGCAAAGCTGCACAGGGGCAGATGGCCAAAAACACCATGAGGAGCCCCAGTGCTACCCCAGTGCTGCCCTGGCTACTGGGACTGGGGACCAGTCCTGCTCCTGCTACCTCTGCCCTGGCTCCCTGCCTGGCCTCAGGGAGCCAGAGATGAGAGTTCAAGCTGCTCACATGAAGGAAAAAAGGGAAAAGAATCATACAGGGGTGCAAGGCTGGGAGATGTGGGCTGGCCAGCCTGGGCATGGTGACCTTCTCCAGCAGCACTGATCACTTTCTCTGATCACTCCCCCACCAGGCTGGGAGGCTCTGGTTTCCTCAGAGGACACACAGCACAGCCTTCAACTCCAGGGGCCCAAAAGATGGTGAGAGATGCAGCTGGTGGGGGCAGCTCTTGGCTGCGGCTACATCACCATGGGCTGAAGGCACTGCCAGGCACCCTCCCCACTTGTCACTGTCCCCAGAGCTGTGCAGCAGGAACACAACCCTTCCAGCTCAGCCCGTGCACCCACATGAGTCACCGTCCTCATTCTCCACCACTCTGACCTTGACCATGGCCCTTGAAACTTCAGCTCCTTTCTCCACCCTTCCTCCATGGACTGTGAACACTTCCAGGCCACAGCTATCTTTAGCAAGCATCTGCACTGCATCCAACCCAAAGAAATGTGCTTTTTTCTGAGGTTTCTAGGCGTTAACCACAGCAGGGACAATTCCCTCCCTCTCCCCAAGATGTGTCAGCCCTCTCTGAGCAGCCCAAGACTCCATCCAGCCCCTCAGCAAGCTCCAGCTTGAGCCACACACAGCTTTTTATCTAACAAAAAAACCCACCCAAACCAGAGCACAGAAATGCTCTGCCATCCCACAGGGGGATCTGTGTGGATCTTCCTAGATAATCAAATTTAAACCACCACCAAAACAGACCTTTGATTAGCAGCCATGGAGCCCATTCATAGCGACAGCATGTCAGGTCAATGTTCACTCCCAAAATCAACTCTGTGCCTCAGGAAAGGGATTTTTTTTAATTTTTGTTTGATGGTCTGCATTTGAGGTCTAGTTAACAAACAGGGGACTTGGGTTGCCATCTGGCCAGCCCAAGAGCGTGCTGAGAAATAATACTAATAATCATCATATGGTGGTGCTTTAAAAGGCACTTTTGTAAAAGCCTGGGCGAAATGACTGAAACCTAAGAGGGATCTTTGTGTCCCCCGAGGGCTCGGCCTTTGGGCACTCTGCCCCTCCAATCAGCTGCCCTTAAAAAGGGTCAGAGTCCAAAATCTCTGCTGCTGTTTCACCCAGAGCTCCACTGGAACAGCCATGGCTTTCCTCTGAAGCCTCACACAGGAATTCGCTTGTGCAAGAAGAGCTGGGCTGGTGCTTTATTAAATAAATAAATAGTACAACTTACAGGATTTTTCATGTCAACAAAACAGTAGCTGGTTGCTGGTATTGGGCAATGCCTGCATGCCTCATCCCTGAGCAGAGACTGCCTGAGGGACACTACTGCTCCTCCAGGAACTGCTCAGCAGCCACCCAGGGCTCCTAGCACGAGAGCCAAAAATCCCTTCCTGGATTCACACACACATTTCCCTGCAATGGGCTCTCCCACCCATCAGGCCAGATGCCACTGCAGGGATGCCCCACACCCCTGGTGCCTGTCCCAGCCATGCCAGCTGCAGACAGGCAGGAGCTGTGCCCAGCCCTGTGCCCACTCTGACACAACAGGAGCAAGGAGAGCACCTGCCCTGCTGGCCTTTGTGTCCCACTCCATTTTCCCACACACATCACCACGCCAGGCTGCCCATCTCACAGCCCTTCTGATGCCCCCAGCCCTGTAACACAGACAACTGACCTATTTTTCCTCTTTTTAAACACCCAGAGGTCATCTCTGTCTGCAGCAAACCCCTCTGAGCCAGGAAGGGAAACAGAGTGATCTCTGTTAGCAACATCCCCCCTCCCCAAACCTCCCTGCACATCTTGCCCTGTGCTGTCTCTTCTGAATGGCTGAGAATGAGCATCTCCCACATCCCTCCAGGCTGTGAAATGGTGCTGAGGAGAGGCTGGGGAGGTCCCTGCTGTTTCTGGATCCACACACATGGCTCCAACTCCACCCCATTGTCCTTCACAACTCACAGCATCTCACCTGAAGCTCCCAAGGGCGTTCCTTGGCTCGCTCCATGCAGTGAGACATGGGGAGACACCAGACATGTCCATGCTTCACCCACTGCCCAGCAACTCAGAGCTGGGGCAAGAATGCTCCTTTCCAGTTAACCCAGTTGCTCCAGCAGCACTTTCCCTCCTCTCCCAGTTCCCAAAGATAAGACTTCGTCCATCTGCCTTTCTGCCCAATTCACCTTTCCAATGGATCTGACTAAAATCACACTTTCAATTCTGAGGCAAACCCTGATGCTGCCAGGCACATCTTCCTATACCTAAAACAGCCACTAAAAAAAAAAAAAAAAAAAAAGTGGAAAAACTTCATGCCTTCCACCCTCAAGAATCACCTCTTTTAGAAAGAAGGTCACTCTCCTCAACTGGAGTGTTACTTTTAAGTTTCAAATTGTCAGAGCTTATGCAAGCAAAAAATGCAGCATTGAAACAAAAAGGAAGGACATCAACAGAGGGTTTGGGCGTTTGGGAAAAGATAATGTATAAAATAATTACAGGCAGCATGTCCCTGCAGAGCATTTTGACTCTGACTCAGCCCCTCTCCTGGCAGGGAACTGCAGGTGTGCAGCACACGCTGAGCCCAGACCCAACCCTAGAAGACAATAAGGCAGCAGGAGCCTGGGAAGGCTGGAAGTTGCTACAGGGTGGTTGTTGAGGTCTCCTCCAAGGAGAGACTTTGAAACTTGCTGTCCCCATGAGCACAAGCTGGAGACCCAGTGGGTCAGGCTGCTGCTGGGTCTGATCTTGCAGGAATAGAGATCCCCTCAGCTCAGCCACTATCTCTAATGGCTGACAGATCCCTGCTTGGGAAATCATTGCGTGCCAGCTTTTACAAGGCAAGATGTGAGGGTGGGTGAGGTGAAATGAAGAGGAACACATTCATTATACAAGAGCTCCAAGCATCAGCTCTGGTGACTGTAAACACCAGGCAAGGCAGGAGCCGACTCTGCTGCCGGGCCCCGCTTCCACCCCGATGCTCAGCAAGGGCAGAACACAAAGCTTTGCCTGCCTCTGGCACAAAACCCATCCCTTTGGAAAATAAACCCCTCCAAAGCCCCCGTGCTCCACCCCAGCCTCTGCTCCCCTCCCAGCTCAGGCGGGAGGGCAGCCCTGCCCAACAGGGACTAACAGATGCACAAGGCATTAGGAGAGGTTCTGCTTCCCCGCGACTCCGAAACACAAGTCAACTCCCTTAGGGGCTGCCAGGGCTTTTGCCACAACCACGGATATTTTTATAATTCAGCTCTTGAAAGAGCAAGAATAATCTTCATGAATTTTTATAAAACCAGCTTCCCTCCTACTTATTTTTTTTCCTTTTAAACACCAGCACAGACAACAATACCCGCTCTTGCCCAAAACCCCAACCACACCAAATCCCGACGCCTTGCACACAAACCCGCGGTGTTACTCACTGGTCACACTGTTCACTGGTGGCTCCAGCAGGGCTGCAGCTGCAGGGCTGGCACTGCTGGCCACCCTGCTGGGGGAAGAAGCCGTGGGCACAGCTGTGGCAGCGTGGCCCCGTGTAGCCAGCCAGGCAGTGGCACTGCCCCGTCGTGCGGTTGCATCCGGCGCTGCCCACCGAGCTGCAGTTGCACAGGTCTCCTGCAAGGAAAGGGAAACAGAGGCATGGAACCACAGAACTGCAGAATGGTTCGGGTTGGAAGGGGCCTTAATGCCCATCTCATTGCAACTCCCCCTGCTGTGGGCTGGGACAGCTTCCAGGCTGCTCCAAGTCCTGTCCAACCTGGCCTTGGAAACTTCCAGGGATGCGGCAACCACAGCTTCTCTGGGCACCCTGTGCCAGGGCCTCACCACTCCCTCTGCATACCCCCATCATCACTTTGAGGATAATTTTTCATTTAATTTCATTTTCATTTCATTTAAAATGTTGAGATGATGAAAAAAAAACCACATTTGGGAGCACCCTGAGGTTTGAAACACCGCAGCTCATGCTTGAAATCTCTCCAACGAAGAGCTACAAGATGATGGGTATAACTACCTAAAACACATCTATATGTAGCTGTGCACAACGTCTTTATGTATATACACACACCTATCCACCCTCATGGCTGTCTGACTCCAGGAGCTGACAAGCAATAAGTGTGTAATATCAGGATAAAAATCAGCAACGGGTTGCAAAATCATTAATTTTAAGAGCCTCCATTCCACACCACTGGAACACCCCAGATCTACCACAGAACATACACTGACATGACAAACTGGCAGCAGCATCTCCCACTCCTGAAGAAGGGATACAGAATCCCCTGAAAATCTGCCCTCAGGGGAGCACCCTGCATGAAAACTACTTTGAAAACTGTGTTAGAGCTGGAGGCAGAGACCTCCACCACCTAAAATTGACCACCCTTAGTCCTGTGGTGAGAGGGGATGGCTCTGGGGACCCAAACATGGTCTTTGGGGACACTTTATTTCCAGGGGTGCTGGAAAGCATGCACTGAACAGCTGCTTTTTCAGGAGAGAAGCAAATCTTTTGATCAAGTGATGAATTCCCAGTCCCCCCACACGTTATTTCTTGTAATACTTTAAAGCCCCAAATGCACTGAAGAGAACAACTTCTCCCTGGCAATTTGTTTCTGCCAAGAGCTTTATCTCTGTTCTTTCATTGCAAAATATTTAGTGCCTTAATAATTTAAAGTCTTCTTCTGCCAAAACTGAATTATAAACAAGGATTATTTGCAGAAATAGTGCATAAAGCATCAGGGACTTTACACAACTGCTGGTGTTTGTTATTGCCTGAGAAGAGCCAGTATTCAGGGCATTTTAGGGAGAGCAGAGAGGCCAGTTCCTCATCCCAAGAAAACTTGACTTAAAGCTCTTTTCCTTGTCATCTGTGTTCTTCTAACACACAAAGAAATGTGAGTTATTTAGCTTTATTACTCCACCATAGGATCCCAACAGAAGCCATGTTGTCCCTATACACCTGTGAAATTGCACCTAAATTTTCTTCAATCCAAACTATCAGATAGGACAAACACCTCAAGGTCTGCAATTATCCACTTCAACAGCCACTTGGCATAATGAACTGAATTCCCAGCTCAATTATCCAAGCAGAACCATATTGACTTGGGCACTTGGGCTTCTCCCTGCCACCAGAGCAGAAACCACGAAAACTTGTTGAGCAAAAGCACTCTGGAGTTTATCAAACCTGCATCAAAACAAATTTCCCTTTCAGAACTCAACATGTGGTGCCACTGGACCTGCCAGACTTGCTTAAGGAAAGCAAACAAGCATTGTGTCTGTTCTAATGGCAAGGGAGGCACTGACAGGGCAGGTCCCACACAGGGGGATGAGCTGCTCCATGTGGAGACCACCCCTGTGCTCCATCAAAGCCAGAGCCACCACCTGAGACCATCCTGACACTCCAGATGGATGGCTGGATGGAGAGGACAGGGGCAGTGCTTGAGGATGGTCCCCATCACCACGATGGAGCTCTGCCCCATCACTTATGCCCCAGCAGGATCAGCACTTTGAACTTGAATCTGACTTTGTAGCACCCACTGCTTTCCATCCACTGCTCCAGCCCATCAAAATTACCCCAATTCTGGTCAGGCTCTGCCTTAGCTGCCAAATTCAACAGCAACACGGACACCACTGCAATGCCAGTGCCCCAGGAGAGCGAGAAACACTGCAATAACCCAAAATAACACTGGCAAAAGCACTTTTTGCTTGGGAGGCTGGTGGAGCCTGGTTCTGACAGTGATGGGGACAGAGCTGAGCCTGTCTCCTGTGAAATCACCCCAAGTGTGTGGTAAGGCACAACACCACAGATCCAGAAGCTGTCTCCCAAAAGGGTTGGTTCCTTGAAGACCCTACCTCCCCCAACCACCCCAGAGATCTTTGGGCAGGGATGGTGGTCCCAGGTAGGGGAACAGCATCCCACATGGTCCCTACCCACCCCAAATGCATCCAGCCCAGCTCACACGTGGATGCAGCCCCAAAACACCCAGGAGCTGTGTGGGTTGGGCAGTGGAGGAGATTCAGACAGCAGCACTGAAATCTGAATTCCATCTAGGTCAAGGGCTGACACAAGGATGTACCAGGCTATGGAAAGCTGAGGCCTAATTTAAAGGACACTTTCTTGTCCCCACAGCAGCCGGGTGGCAGAAGGCACGAACGGTCCTCAGCCAGAACAGGAGCTGATAACAAACATCTGCCCTGGGCTCCAGGAACACAGCAAAGAGGATGAGCACTACAGAAGAAAATTATGGAACATTGTCCTGGCTTCTGGCCAGAGCCTGGGTTTTAGGAGCCTTTATTCAGTTTTCTCAGGCCAATGTTTTGCTTTTGAAGATAACCTTCAAAAATACCTCAGTGAGAGCTGCTGTGAAGGGAAAGGAACAAAGAGGGTGGATGAACCCCAGGGCTGTCCCACTCCAGACTGCACAGTCATGGCTGGAGGGTTGTGTTGAGGTTGGGATAACACCATCACCAAGGGAGCCAAGGGCAAAGACCTCTCAGGGATGAGGCACTGGTCCAAGCTCTGACTCTTCTCAGTCTGCTATCCTGACTCACTCTTGCTCTGCCTCAGTTTCCCCATCTCAGGGTGTTCCCCTGCCCCCCAGGGCCTCCAAGCCCTGCTCGTCCCTGCCTGTTCCCCATTTCTAAACCATCAAGGTTCCCCTTCCTTCCCCACAAAGCTCTACCCTACAGCTCAAAGCACATGGTTATCACAGATAAAACCCACCACCTTTGTTCGTGAAGGGTCTGACAGGCTTTAATTAATTAACAGCTTAATGATGTTTTGAGGTCCAAGAATAGAGGCACCATAAAAATGTGTGTCACTGCCATGTTACCCTTTAAACAAAAAAACCCAACACCTCTTCATGCAGGAACAATATTTCACCTTCACTGGTTGTTGCTTAGAGGAAGGTGGAGTGGAGGAAAGGTTCCTTGTTTGGGAAGCAAGGGCCACGCTGCTGTGTGGAGACAGATTTAATATCCAATTTCAGTTAGCCCCAACCTAAAATTGATTAATTTTTAGTATGCAAAAGCCATAAGTTACCAATAAACTGCAGAATAGATGTTTTATGTTGTATTGGATCCACGCCATAGCTGTAAATAGCACTGACACAGCCAAGAACCACCAGGTCTGAGGGTGCCCTGTGACCCCTCAATGTGGCCACCTCAACCTCAGTGTGGCCACCTCAACCTCTGTGCCAGCTCCCCTGTCCACCCCTAATAAAGATCTCAGCTTCCAAATCCCATCCCAATGCAAACCCCAACTCTGCAAATCCCAGCAACCTCTCAGCCTGTGCCAGATCCATCAAGACCTCACATCCCTTCATCTCCCATCCCCTCCTAGTACTTAAACAGGGCTTGTTCTGATGTAAAGTCCTTCCTCAAATTATTTTTTTCACATCCTTTCAGCTCTGCAGTGTTTTAAGTTTTCACACATATTATAAGCATGATTCCTCCTCCTTTCCAAGCCACTTAATGAATGAATAATTTAGAAAACAGGTGAAATATTTACAAAGGGTAAAGAAGCCAACACTGCGAAAGGCACGAAGGTCTCTGTGAAACCTCATTAGCTGGGGACATCCTGAACCAGGGCAAATCCTGAATGAACTCACCTACTCCCTGGGAGCCAGCCTGGAAAACCCAAGGTGCACATTTTTGATTATAAGAACATACAGCTGTAAGAGCAAGCTGTGGAGGCACACAGATGCTATTTATTGTCCTGCTGCAAAAGCATCCCCAAGGAGACAGACATTTTCTGTTCTCCAGATTAGATGACAGGGGAAAAAAAAGAAACATTTCTAACTGGAAGTACTGTTGGGTTTCTGGGAGCCAGAGGTGCAGCCCCAGTTTGGCACCTGCAGCTCTGAAGCCAACACAGCCCAGTAAGAACCTCACCTCACAAATACTCCCCAGGCATCCCACTGGACTTAAACCACTGCACACAACAGCATCCCATCCCTGGAAAGGTTTTGTTTTCATATAAATTTAGTAGTTTTCCCTCTTCCCCAGACTTCATTTTCAAATTCAAGCCATACCTTCTCTTCCATTTCCCCTTCTCAATCCCTCTGCAGGCACCACTCCTGACAAGACAGGAATAAAGGGATCAGGCAGCAGGTTTAAAAATCTATCTAAAGTCATTTCCTTTCCCCTTGTAATTAAATTGTGGAACTCATTGTCAGGGGATGTTCTGGCTGCCAGAAATACCTATGGCTTCAAAGCAGGACTGGAAAAGCTCACAGAGGACAGGTCCACTGGTGGCTGTTAAACACAGGGATCTGGAGGAAGCATCCTGATGGGAAAGGACCTGAAACTCTGTCCAGAAAAGTCAGGATGATGCCCTGTCCTCTTAGCATCTTCTGGCCTTTCTTGGGTGGGTGAAGCTTTGCTCTCAGCCAGCCTGGCAGTTCTATTTTCTCCTTATCTGCACTGCTCAGGGATGGCAGCAGCTCCAGTTCCTCCCCCAAACACACCAATCCCCCTTAAAGAGTTAGACACTGCTCTTTGCACTGGGAATTTCTCCTCATTACAGCCAAAGGCACAGCTGTGCTGCACCACTGCTCTGTCTTTCCCCTTGCCTCTCAACAGGCTCTTTCCCTTCCCCCTGAGAAGACCTTTCATCCCCTCAGTACAATGCACTGATGTGCCAAACCTCCCCCAGCAATGGGATGAGGGTCAGGACAGGGCTGCTCCAGCAGGGGATAATGACAGTAGGCATGAAGGGAAGGTCCCATCCTACCCAGCCCCTGTGAAACAATTTCCTGAGCTCCAGCCCATCTCTTCCACGTCTCTGATGTACCATGTACCAGTCTAGCCCTGGACTGGAATTTGGGTTCAGGTCCATCACCCCTCCCTTGGATGCAACTCTGCTGATGCTCTGAGTGCAGGAGTTGTTATCCCAGTGCAAGGATGCTTTGGCCTCCAACCTTTCCCCACAGCTGCAGCAGATGTGAGAGGGCACAGCCTGGCTGAGCTCTCTCCCAGGGAGCTGGGGAACATCTGCCATGGGCTAAGAGCTCCTGCAAGAACAGGCCAGAGAGGAGCTGATGCACTGCAGCTTCCCAAAGAGAGGAGTTCTGCCAAGTCCCAGGACTCATTCCCATCCAGACAGCACTCAGCACAAAGTAAGAGTCAACTCCTGCATCACGAAGGTGCACTGAAGTGCTCAGACCTGTCATTTACTCTCACTTCAGGCTACAATGCAAAGCCAAAGTGGTAGGAAAAGTATCTCTGCCTACCCCCAAAAACTTTATGTACATATAGGAGTGTCCTCTGTTATTTTGCATTCACTTTATTACTGAGTGCACCACGTTCTGGGCACTCACAGCCTCCATCAAGCTCCAGGCTCTGCAGAGTCAGGTGCTGATGGTGAAGGGAACTTCATTCACATTAATGCTGTTAAGAGGGTTACAGAATCACTTGTGTTGTTCCATAAAAGGCATTTAGAGGTCAACAAGGGGAAAAAGACAACCATTTCTCAATTCATACACATCACTTGTAATGTCATTAGAAGATTAAAAACATCTGTTGAGGAATATTGTATTAGATTACATCTCTCACTTATCACTTGGAGAGCAGCACAAAGCCAAGGTCCCAACTTTGGGGTCACCAGCAGCTGCACAAGCACTTTTTATCAGCCTGAAGCACACAGGTTTGGGGCTTCAGCCACCTCCAGCTCAGCCTCAACTGTGTCAGCCCCCTGTCTTTCCAAAGGGATGGAGATCACTCCCCAGCACAGCTCACAGCCCTCCTGCCTCCCCAGCCATCAGCAAACCAGGACCTGAGCCCTCCCCAAAGGCAAAGGCTGCTCACTCCCTGTGACTGCTTATTTCTATTCCTCCCCTGCACCTGCAATGGAACCTGCAGGCATGTGGTTTCTGAGGAGCACCTGAAAGCTCCTCCACACAGAGCAATTTTGTTGCTTTTTCCTCCTTTTTGATGCTAAACAAGTCAGCAACCTGTGCAGAGAGCTTTGAACCTGCTCCTTCCCCAGTAAACCTGCATCAAAAGTCAGACTCACAGTGTAAAGTTACACTCACAGTGTAAAGCTGTCTTGGGAGACTAAAGGATAAAACCCTGTAAACATCAGGTGGAAAAAAAAGAAAAATATGGATTCTGATTAACTCAGTATTCCTCCTGCACTGGGAGATCCCCAGCTCACAGCTCTGCTAGAGCACAACACCTGAGGAGCTGCCATGGATGGGACAAGGAGATCTCAGGAGAAGCAGGAGGGGTCCTGGAGTCATTAAGATCCAGGTAAAAAGGCAGAAAAGCTGTGCAGGGGGGATTACAGAGCTGCAGCTGAGGAATTATTCATTCCTATATAACAGTAAGTTTCCACAGGCAGACAAACCCTCCGGGGTCTCTTACAAAGCAGACTGTGCACTAAGAGGAATGTGGCCCTAAAATGTTTATGATACAAGAAACTACAGTAACTTCAAACAGACCAAATACATACTTGAGAATTAAAACCTCCACAGTTTAAAAAAAAATGAATCCAAGCTTCTTAATTAATTTAAAAATAGTTTTGTTGGTGTTCTACTTTAGTTGATTAAATTTTCCCACTAATATTTCCACAAACGTCTGCAACCATATAAATATTCCATGTTTCTGTTTGAAAATCTCTGTATTTTTTACCACCCAGTGTGTGACACAGCCAGCCCAACTCTGGGTTTAGAGATAAACAGGGTGAAAACTAACTTTGGCAAACACCTCCCCACCAGCACACAGAGCCCTGGCAGCCCATACCCTCCTGACAGATACACTTGCATGGCACCTCTCAGGAAACTGAACTGTTTTCTCAGCAAAATGCTTGCACTGGAAGATCAAGACACCTCACACGAGATGGGGCTGGGAATTTATGAGCAGATTCCAATTTGAGTCTCTATCGACCATGGCCTAGCAGAGAAAGGGATTATGAAGAGCTGCATGAATAATATGAACTATAATCATCTGCTGAAGGCTCTGCGTGCTCCGACTCCTGCAAAAAGTAATTAAACTCACAAACTTTGCTCGGTGCTCTGGGGAGTTGCAACTAATGAATGAACACGTTAATTTATGGGAGATTTAAGGCTCTTCTGAGGAAACCCTGAGCAGGAACCGTCCTTCCAACTGTTTGTGTTTGGGCTATAAAGTTGTGCTGCATTAATAACCAACAAGAAAACAGAGATGAATTGGAGGATGAGCTCAGGTAACACCCCTTGATCACATCCTACCCTTCCCAGCAAGGCCCCCAGAGACTCCTCTGGGCAAGACCAGGGACAACAGGGTCAAACCTTTTGAGTAACAGCTGGGTTTGCTGCTCATGTTCATTGCTGAGAAGCAAAACTTTCTGTTCCTGCTGCTGGCAGATCCCAGGCCAGAGCAGGTGCAGCAGCACAGCCCTGCCTTCCCTGCCACCCCACACTCCCAGGGATGCAGCAGAGCAGGGACTTTGTCCAGCCTGCACAGAATGGATCTGCCCAGAGACAGGAGCTGCCTCCTGCCTGCACATTTGTCTGACACCATTAAGCTACTTCAAGCCAAAATCCATTGCTGCAAGGCATGCAGCCTTCCAGAGCCTTCTCCCCTCCAGACACAAGAGATCCTCCTCTCCCAAGTCACTGCAATCAACTCCTCATGCTCCCAGTGTCAGCTTCAGCTTTGGCAGGAAGGGATGCGACCTCCAAGCTCCTCTTTCCAGAGCCAGCCTGGGGCTGAGCACCCATGGAATACCCAACCCAAGAGCTCCATGGGTGCAGCTGAGCAGGGTTTGTCATCCCCAGCCACGGCTCACACTGCCTGGGAGGGGAAAAGGGAATGGCCAAGTCCAGGCTGCTGGAAAGCCATTTTTTGCTGAGTACAGAAGTCACAGAGTAGGTGGTGACACATCTGCTGCAGTGCCATCAGCTGCTGAAGGGAGGGGAGTGGTGAGGATGGTGACAGCCTCTCTCCCCCATGCAGGTACATCATGTACAAGCTGCAGGGCTGGGGTCTCTTGGGAGGTTTCCCAGGGAGGTGGCAAACACACACACGGCCAATCTCACTGCAAAACACGGCGCCTTTTTTGTCGTGAAGTCATAACCCAATTTCTTTACACCAGGTGTAACCACGTCCTCACTGGTGTATGGAGGGAGCTGCAGCTTCACCTCACTGACCTTGGGCAGAGCTACCAAAGCTCAGCCCAACCTGGGACAAATGTGGTAAAAAGTTATCCTTCCTTTCTCCCTCATTTACAGCACTCTTACACCAGGAGAGAAGACAACAAAAGCAAGGAGATGCCAACAGCAACAGCACAACCCATAATTCAATATAAAAATGCATGGAAGTGCCTCCTCCCCCAGCAGAGGAGTGCTCTGCATCTCCTGGAAGCAGCAGCTGCTCCTCGGATGGCTGCCACAGCCCCCCACCCTGCCCTGGGGCACACACAGCCTCTGGGGATGCTCTTCACCTTCAGGGGATGCACAAGCATCTCCCTCAAGAGAGCCAGGTTTCTCTCCAAGCATGCAGCAATGATTTTTGAACTGCTCTAATCATTCCCCAGGCCGAGAGATGCACTCAAAGGGAGACTCTGGACACCCACAAGAGGTAGAAGATGGAACCAGGAGGGGGGCACACTGCTGTGAGATGAAATGCTCTCCACAGAGGGAAGGGGGCCACCGTTCATGGCTTGGCACACAGACAGCAAGAGGCATTTTTACAACTTTTTTAACGAGAAAGAGAAGGAAGACTTGGCTTTGGAGGTTTTCAGGCTATTTTTTGTCAGAGCCTGTGGTGAAAATCTGGAATGAAAACTTTCATCAGTAACTCCAGCAGGTGCCCAGGGCAGTTCTTTCAAGATTCAGCTCCTCCAGCCGAGCAGCAAAGGGACAGACCCGTTAACAAAGGCCCTTTTATCCACAGTGTTAATAAACACTAACTGAAAGTGTTAATAAAAAGAAGCTTTCCAGAGCCTGAGCTATGACCCCAGTTTGTCTCAGCTCTTTGCATTTTCAAGCTTGGAGATGAAGCAAAGCCCCAGCGAATCCCAGGATTCATTCCCAATACACATTCCTAATTCTTCTCTACTCTAAACAAACATATTTAAATGCAAACTTTTATTCATCACAAACAGCAAAGTATCTTTGTTCCCCTCTCACTCACTTTAAAGGCCATGCAGAGGAAGGGAGACAAGAGAAGAAAACTCTTTGACAGCCTGCAGCCAGCGAGTCCTGCTCCTCTCATTGCTCCCAAGCTTGGTTCCAAGTTTAATAAAGGTGTTTTGTCTCCTTGCTTAATAAGTGGAATTACCATAGCAGAAAGCCCAGCAGGGGAAAGGGATAGCACAGAGCATGAGTAATCACAACTGGTTTCAGGCAGGTTTTGCCATTTGGGTCCTGTTTCAAGGTTGTGATGACATAGTGCTATGGGCTGGTTTGGAGTTACCATAACTCCTGCCAGACAAGGAGTTGTAAGTTACAACGTGCTGCAAGCAGGGAGAGCTGCTGGGACAGAGCAAGGAAAATGTCATCTGAGCTGGGAAGAGAAGTTTCCTGTTCCTTACATTTTATTCCCTTCTTTTATAATGCAGCCTTACACTTGCCCTGCTATACTTTGCACGGGACACAGTGATGCCCCTATCACCAGCTCACAAAGAATGACTTAAAATTCCCACATTCAGGACTTCTTTCACACCTTTGTTCTCACCCAGCACCTGCCAAACTGGGTCGTAGATACTGCAGCCAGACAAAATTTACTGGCAAATCCATGGAGGAGAAGCCAAGCTTTCAAAGAGGGAACTGATATGGGTCAGGACACGTCATGGAAAAAGACACCTGGATGGAGAAAGTCATCACTTATCACTGGAAACAGGGGATTGCAGCAGATCCAGTATCATCTGCTGAGGACCTGCTGAGGGGAGCAGGCAGCATGGTGCAGCTCAGCTGTACTGCAAAACTTCCTCCAGCAACTGCAGCCATGGCATGAATTTAAAGAGCATAAATCCCCCCCTGCAAAGAGAGCAGGGGCAGAGCCCACCTGCAGGGCTTAGAGGGAGCTGCCAGCCCCTGCCTCCCCCTCACCTCTGCTTCCAGCACCAAGCCCTGCAGCAGATGAATGACTCCAATCAGGGCTGAACATCAGCTTTTCTTTCCCCTCTCCTTAGTCACTGTGGATGGACACTGCAGCTCCATCCAGTCCCAGCTCCTGCCTCGGCCACAAGGTATTTATTACCTGTATTTATTTCCAGCAATAGCTCTCCTACCAAAAGGAAATGTTTCCATTAAACAGCACAAGTTCAGCAACCACAAACAAACAGTAACTAAAGCCTAAGCCAATTCTCTGAAACCTCCACAATAAATACCAGGTCATTCAGGGACATACAACAGACAACAGCCCTGTCCCACAGAACACCCAAATCCTCTGTAAATAGGCAAAACCCTTAGAAGTGTGACGGGAAGGATGGAGGCAGCCAGGCACAGGGGTTTCATGCTCCCTGTGCAGCACTCCCCATCTCACCCACAGCTCAGGCACTAAGCTGAGACCAAGCCTGAGCCAAGGTGCTGAAAGCAAAGCAGTGATTTGCACAGTCAGAGCTGAGCCCTCCAGCATCACCAAGGGGGAACTATCCTCAGCAACAGCAGCACACTCAGTCTGGGGCTGGCAAAACCAAGCCTGATCCCAAGCCAAAGAAATGCTCAAAACCACAGAGCTTCCTCTGCAGCCAATGGGTCAGCTAGGAGAGGTTTGTTGACATTTCTATCTTGACCATTTCCTCATTTTTGAGGGCTTCATAATGACTGTTTTGGCATTGCAGGAGGAGGAGCAGTGCCTCCTCTTCCACCAGCTCTGTTGTCAGAAAGAAACAAGGTGAAAGGAGGATCTGAGTCCCACCTGCAAAGAGGCATCCAAAATCCTACTGAATCAGGGAGCTGCCAGTACTGACACAGCCCTGAGACTTCACTTTGACAGGGCCAATACTGCACTCACTGAAAATATAAATATATCACCTGGAATTACAGATATACAGGTGGGAGAGATGCCAGCTCTAAGGTGAAGTTCATGTACAAAGCTCATGTACATCCTGAGTGGACACGGGATCCTCTTGGAGGGACCACAAAACCATGGGTGGTGAAGCAGAGAGAGGGAAGCATCAACTCTCCAGTCCCTGAACTTGAACTCACCATCCACACACCTCCTGGAAAGCTTTTAAGGGGTCTGTAAACCAAAAATCAGGGAGAGCCACTGCTCCGGGCATCCCCTGACACCAAACTGAGGTGCTGGGGGGAAAGCTCTCTCCTGTCATTCTATCCATGCCAAACAGAGCTCACTGCCTTCTGCAGGAAAGTCAGTATCACCCCTGTAACTGACTGTCCCTTCAGAAACTGGTCCATTTGCTGTTTATCTTTCATTTTAAATGGATTAGACATGTACAAAAGCCTTCCTTGAAAAGGAACAACCAAGATGTGAAAAGGATGGGAAGATCCAACTGCCAGGCGTCGGCACTAATCCACGTCAAAGGGCACGCTGTCAACAACTCACTGTAAACTTCCAGGAGAAAAAAAACGCTCAGAATAAAATAGTTAAGACCAGATAAATGTTTGTCATTCATTATCTGGAGTCAAACTTAGATTTCTCAACAACACAGGCAAGACAAAGCAAGCACATTAATAAGAGAACATCTTTTCCAGGGAGCTCCATGCCAGGCGTGCAGCCTGCCCTTGAAGGGAGCAAGGCTGGAGGCAGGTGAAGGCTCTGTTTGCCTTTCTCTGATAACAGGTATTTCATTGTCTGCGTCACTTCTCTTTATCATAGCCTGAAACCTGGCCAAGCACCCAGCTCCACCTCCCCATCTGCTCCCTGTGCCAGCTGGCCCAGGGGATGCTGAGCCAGCCATGCAGCCCAACAGCTCCCCAGACCCAGACTGGGGCACCCCCAGCCCTCCCTGGGAATGGGGGGCAAAGCTGGAAAACCCCACAGGGCAGATCTCAATGTGACATGGATGTTCACAGGGAGGGGAGTGCTGGGAGCACTCATATCCAAGTCAGGTGGGGAGCTGGAAAACACAGCAAACTCCCCCCCAGATCCTTCTTCTGTAGTGGGACTGGGAAAAAACCCACTGGCCATGGCAGGGAAGGGCAGAGCACAAAGCTGGGGAGGCTCCAGCAAAGACATCACCTGTGCTGGCAGCAAGTGAGCAAACACCAGCCCAGGCAGGAGCCAGCAGGTCAGTGTGCTCCATTTCAACTCCATCAGCTTGGACAAACCACTGGAGCACATCTTCCTTGGGCTCTCCTGGGTTCCTAATTGCACCCAGCCCAGCTCCCCACAAGCCAGGCTGCAGTTTGGGGTGGGAAGGGGAGCATGGCAGTACCTCCTCCCACCCCACAGGCACTGCCAGCTGGGGCATTGTGCAAGCTCCCTGTCCCTTCCCCAGCCAGGAACGCTCCAAACCTGTGGCACGGTGAAGGTGTGGGTGCCTCTGCCCCATTAGTCACCCATCTGCCATCCAGATGTGTTTTGGGGAGGCAGCTGGGTTTGTAGGGACCTTATCCCAAAATCCTGCCTGCTCCCTCAGAGCCCAACATGGTGCATTCATCCTGATTTTCCCCCCCCCCAAATAACTGCTCAAGTGTGTGTGTCTATTTTGGGGCAGAGAAAGAACATCGTAAAACCCAGCCTATAATGTTTGCTTTGGGATAAAAGGCAAGAGCTTTAGCTAGCAGAAATATATATATAATATATATACATATACCTATACATTTTTTTTTTAATAGAGGGAATGAAAATGGAATCATTGAAGTTTTCATAGCCCAAGGAGCTTTGAAAAATTTGGAGGGAAGGAACAGAACATTAAGTTTAAACTCTTTTCAATGGAAAAGCCCATTAAAGGAAATGGGATCTTTTGCAGAAAGATATATGTTTTGCTGATTTTGACAAAAAGGACTGTTCAGAGGAGGGGAAGAAAAGCTTTCATTTGAAGGTTTTGAGCATTGCTTTTGCACCTTTAGAACACTGCTCATGAAAGCATCCTCACAAACCTGTTATTGCTGGAACACAGCGTGCCCAGGGAGAAGGTAGATCTGACCACGTGCAGAGTTAGGGCAGGGCTTTGGAGACAACCCTTGCTTGTGCCATGAAAATACCAGTTATTACAAAAGGCAGGAAAAAAAAGTATATATTTAAAAAAATCCTCAACTTCCTTCCCTTCCACTAGGCCCCTGGGAAGGGGAAATGCTGATCCTCCAGCTCACAGATGGTTCTCCTGGAACAAGCTCCTGGTTTCCACCCCATCAGCCACATCTAGTGCTGGGGGTGGATTTTGGAGGAGGCATGAAGGACATCAGCCTCCCTCCTGCACGTCAGCACCAGCAGCACTGCACATGCCATGGGATGCACGAGGGATGCAGTGGGCATTTCCTGGGATGAAATATCAGCTTTGCCCACAGATCCCTCCCCAGCCACGACCACATCTCACACCGCAGGAGAGGAAGCTGTGGTTTGAACACACACATCCCTGGCAATTAAAGTCATCTTCCAGTCCCAGCCATCCTGTGACAGGGCACAGAAAATATGAATTACACCCTTGCCATTTCAGACTGGTTTTCTTCTCATTCAGGTGATGCTGGACCCGAGTCACATTTGGTGACAGTCACTGTCTCATTCAGCAACTGCACAGGATTGAGCATTGCCTAAAAGGCTGCTTTTCCACCTTGTATCTTCTCAAAATTTCCCACAACTGCACACACAGGGATGAATTTAGAGTAATGTCACCAACAAAGTGCTCAAATTAATAGCAATAAAGTGTAAGTGCTCCATGTGGCAGGCAGAGCCCTGCTGGGGAAAACGACCTGTGAAAGCTGAAAAAGCAGCCCACGATGAGACCACTGGGAGAAAAAAAAAAGGCAACAAAACAAACAGTCCATTTCAATCTCCTTTTCATAAAGAGCCAAAATGAACCCAGGAACACATCAGAGAATAATCATTTAGCACAGATCAAACAGGAGAACTAGCATATTAAAAATACACGCAGCATTAATCAGCTACACAGAGTTATGTGCCATCATTTCCATAAATAATACAGGATCAAAGCAGCCCAAGCAGCACTATCAGTTAATATAGTCAGCCAGTCAGTCAAAATAGAGTAAAGCTGCCTGAAAACTGTGGCTGTATAATTTGCCAGGAATAAAGCAGATTCATCTGAGAAGTGGCATGACCAGTTAAACGGGTAAAGGTTACCAGCAGCCTCGTCATTAGAGGGAGTTGATGCCACAAAGGAGGGAAAAAAAAAGGATTAAAGGTTAATGCAGCCTCAACAAATTATTTAAAAATATCCAAGCAAGTTGGGGAATATCAATATATCTTGTCTAGTGGTAACTCCAAGAAGGGCCAAGGCATGGGGGACAGGTGGGACCCTGCTGGGAGCATCCCCAGTGGCTGGAGCAGGGTTGAGCCATGGGGTGAAGCCCACCAGAGCCCCTTCTCCAGGGCTGGGGCAGTGCCAAGGGGCTCCCCTTTGCCCAGGAAAAAACTCCCTGCTGCAGAAACCATCCTGCCTGCTCAGAGTGAAGGCTCAGCACCAACAGCCTTTAAACACCCACCCATCCATGCATAGAAAATGCCTGTGTCATTAGGCCTTTTGCTGAAAGGCTGCAGAGCCATTTAGCTGCCCGATTTTTAAAACAGGCATGTGGAGCAGAGCTATAAATAGCAGGGATGCTTGCCTCGTCATGTTTCTGGGGGCTTGTTTATAAGAACAGGGGGCAACTGAATTAAAAATGGTTAAAAAAGAAGCGTCTTGGCTTCTCTGCCTTAAAGCCAAGTTGCCAGAAGAAAAAAACCTTTAAGGTTTTTGCTTTTTTCTTTTTCTAGGCAAAAAGCAAAGGCCCATCACTCATGCTCAGACTCTGAATCGGTTACATTTACAAGGCAAATTTAATTCATACAGCAGGTGTTCAGAAATATATTAAAAAAAAAGAAAGAAAAATCCTCCTTCAAGCAGCACAAGACCAAACTAAGGCTTTGCATTAGTTCATGCAGCTCCGGGGAAGCTCCTCATTCACTGAAATAGGACCCGTGTGTGTGTGAATGAGGAGCAGAGACCTCAATTCCAGAGTCGGGGCAGGGGAAAAGCCCTGAAGGGGCTGAGCAGAGCTGCTGCCAAATCCAGGGGCTGGCAACCTGCAGGGCATCCCGACCCTGCTGCACCTTGGGTGACACAGGGCGAGAGGAATTTCGCATGGAAGATCCAGATGAGCACCAGGCAGAGGAGGAATTCAGCCTCCAACAAAAGAGCCGCTTCGGGCAGCTCAATCGGTCCCCAGGCAATTACAGCCCCGGCAGTGTTTGGAGGGTCTATTCTTCGCAGGCAGCTAGGCGAAATCCCGGGAAACCAGGCGGATCCAGAGCCCCCTCCCTGCTCCCTGCCTTTATTAAATCGCCGGAGAAAACAAGAGGAGACAGCCAAGCTGCTGCCAGCCCCCAGCGCCAGGACAGCAGCAGCTGGGATGCACAAGCTGGACCATTTTCCCTGCATCCCTCCATGCAGGATGGGAGCCGTGGGGGAGTGAGTGACCCTGGCAGGAGAGGGGACAGCCTGCCCTGCTCCTCCAGGATCAGCAGCTGCAGCGAGCCAGCACCAGCACCATCGGGAAGTTTCCTATTGAATAGGGGGGAAAATGTTCTGCCAGACAAATGAGGTTCAGTTATTCCAAGTCTAGAATGTCTTGCTGGAAATGCTTCCAGACTGACAAGCTTTAATCCAATAAAGGACCCTTCCAGACAAGCCCTGCTGTGATTTTGGGAGCATTTTCCCCTGGCAGTGACCCAGCAGCCCCCAGCCCCTCACTGGGGATGGATTTAGCCCCAGGCACAACAATCTCACAAGGCAGCCTCAAGGCACAGGACACTTGAGCTCACTGGAAGCTTAAGCAGAAGCAAAGCAAGAACAACCATTCCATTTCAGTCTGATACAACCCAAAAGTCAAAAAAAAAAAAAAAAAGGCAAATAATTTCCTGTGAACCAGAAATCTGGGTTTTAGCCAGTTTAATGAGTCTGAATAGCAACTGGTTCTGTTCTCCTGGGGTGCTGGAGACACACGACTCCCCAAGGCAGGGCAGATGGCTGGATTGCAATCTAGCCTTTAGCTCATAAAATATATTAATATCCCCAACCCATTATGAAGTGCCAGACTGTGCCCCTCCGGGCCCACTCCCACCCAGCGATGCCTCACTGCACAAGGCAGCCCTGTTGAGCTCAGACTTGCAGCACCTGCCAGGGCAACACAGCCTGTAGCTTTCCAGGACTTTTAAAGCAAGCTTTAGCCCTTGCTGCATCCTCATCCAAGAGCTCAGTGAAGTCTCAGGTGCAGTCAAGGTGCTGTACAAAAATCCAGCTCCTCAACACCATCTCTGTTTTATTTTTTTAAGTGCTTGTCGGAGGTAAAGCAGAAGGAGCCTTCCCTTCCAGGCAGACGGCTGTAAAAGGATCCTAGCTCCAGCACCCGGCCTTGGCACAGGTTTATTCCCAAAGCTGGCAGATGCAGCACACCACCACGAAGAGCTCGGCTGCTTCTTGGAAGCACCAGCCAGCACCTCAGATCGGCAGCAGTGCTCCCTGACAGTCAGCTGGCATTAGCTCCACAAATGTCACCAGCACACAGAGCCTCAGCCCTGGGTATTTATAGGGCTCTCGTCAAAAAACCTCTGGAGTCTTTCCCCTGACTTCAGCAGAACTTCACATCCGGGACCTCAGCTCCTCAGGAACAGCTTGTTCTGTGCTCCTGTGCCCACAGCCGTGGGGCATGGGATGTCCTGGATGTCCCTGTCCTCATGCTGCTCACCATCGCTGCCACAGGCTCCATGCTCACCATCACTGCCACCCAGGTGGGCAGATCCCAGGATCCCAGGCACCTGCAGGGCCATACTGGAGCAGCACAAGGACCACAGTCCCCTCGGGGTTGGGGTCACACCTCGGTGTAGCCCATGACACCATCACTCCTTGGCCACAGCAGTCCTGTCCCCTGTGGCACAGCCAGGCAGGGTCAAGGTGAGGGTGCCTCAGGAGGAACAGGCAGCACCAGGAAGGTGCTCCAAGGGCAGAACCAGCCACTGTCCAGGAAGCCCATCCCACGCTTGGCCACACATTTCCCAGCTGTCTGGACAGGCACAACCTTTGCACTCTGTGCAAACCCCAGTCTGTGTCACAAGAGTCCCTTTGGTGACGCTCCAGCACTGTCCCACCTGTCCCAGCCACCCTTGCAGGGCCTGGAGCAAAGGGACTGGGGCATCTGCCACCACACAGCCCCACACAAACCACTTGTTTCAGTGCTCCTGAACAGCACTTTTACCTTTGCCTCCCCATAGGCTGGTGTTTGGGTATGACCAACAGCAGCCAGATAAATAACATCACCTCCCAGAGCTGGTGCCATTTTCCAAGTGGAAGCTCGATGATATGTCTGAATCTCAGCTATCATTTAAAATAAAAACAAAAAGCAAAATCCTAGCAGAGAGAAGCTAACAAGCAAGACCCTCACTGCTCTACAGATCCTCCCAGAAATATCCTGATTTTCATGAGCATTGCTAAGTCCCAGAATCTCAATCTTGAGTCAGGACAGTTGGATGCATCTGATTCAAGAATGATTCAGATGGGAGCGTGGAGGCAGGGAAGAAGGCAAGGGAGTGACATTTTCTGCTCTGGGCAACATGTCCTTATTTAAAGCTCAAAGATACAAACTTATTATTTGATTGAAAAAAGGCACTCTCTGCCCTGGCTGCTCCCATACTGATCCTGAGAACAAGACCATCCTCCTTATCCTCAGCTTTCACATCCATGCCTTCATTTCCATTTCTTTAAATAAATTTAAATCCTGCTAGCACCTTGAACACAAGTTATCTCTGTAACCACATGGAACACAATCCTGAGCCCTCAAACAAGGCAGGCTTAAGCTGCCTTCCCAAGTAATGAGCAGGAGGAAAGCTCCAGCTCACCCTCCCTGGCTCCTCCTGCTTCTCCCCCACAGGGTCAGAGGCAGAGCAGGGGCATTCAGGCAGGTGAGAAGACTTCTCCCAAAGGATCTAGTGGCTGGATGATAGAAGAGAAGGAGTCACCCAGACCTGCAAAAGGGATGATGGCACAAGATCCTGAAACTGCCTTCAACAACTCAGCTGTTTCTGTCCTACCAGGATTTGAGAGCTCCCAACCCCTCGAGGGGCACAGCTCCAGTGTGGCAGGGTCTGGCTGCTGATGGCTCCAAGGCTTGGACCAGTCTTTCCTCTACAACAATACTCTAAGTGCTGTGGGGACCCCCCAAACCTGCCCTCACCACACCTCCTGCCAGAAAGGGATGCACAGACCTTTCTCCACAGGCACAAAAGCAAACCCCTCCACCTCTGCAGCTGGATGAAACCAGCACTCACCAGTCCCCTCCTCAACCTGTCACCTCCCTGTGGCCAGCCAATTACCCAGGTCATCCCAACGCCCCCAGGGATTTGCCAGGCTCCTCTTCACAAGCTAAACCCATCAGCTAATCCCACACAAAGCTGCAGCCACCACCCATTGAGGGGCTCTGGCTGCACCTCCTCCACCCGAGCAGCAGCACCCCAGCCCGAGGTGGCCCCACGCTGGCAGCTGGGGACCCATCAGTCACTGACTCAGCTCTCACACATTTCCTGCAACACCTTCCCGTGGTTAATGCTCCAAGCCACCTACATTTCCGGCCCTGTGGCTGCAGCAGAAATCGTTCATTGTCCCCTCCTATGTGGTGCAGAGGTGAGGAGTCAGACCCAATGTCACCTCTGGGAGCTGGTGACCCAGGAAGGAAGGTGAGGCATGACAAAACACCAGGGAGGAGAGAAGTAAAGACACGGATACCCAGGGTTTGGATGCAGCTCTCCTGCTGACCCAGCACAGCAAGGCTGTGAAAGGACATTTGGGTTTTTCAGCCCACTCACCTGCTGTGCACAGAACTGGAAGAGAGTCAGAACAAAATGTCCTTCAAAGAGACCCAAGTTACTCAACACTGCCCTAAGAACCATGTGGAATTGAGGATTTTTGTTCTGTAGGCAGGCAAAGTCCAACCAGGACCATGCTGGCCACAGCAGCTGCATCTCTGCTCCAACACAAGCATCCACCCAAGCAGCAGCCTTTCCCAAGCCAGACTCCCCAGCAAAGCTCCAGCTCCTGCTTAAAATGAGACTGCTGGGGATAAAAGGAAGAGGCAGAGTCTCCACGGTGGGTGCTGAAGGCTTTGGTGATAAGGCAGGGGATACTTCTAAGCTTGTCTCCACAAACATAAGGATTAGCAATTTACTTCCCTTAGAAGAAAAATCCAGGATTTTAATGTGATCACAGGCTTGGAAAGAAAAATAAACATCATGAAACTGGGAAGGAGGAGGACAAGAACAGAGCAAGTAGGCAGCACCAGGAAAACTGAAGTGCTTCCTAAATCAGAATGAGAAATGAACCAAAGTCAGAATTGAAATCTTGGTAGCTCTGAACACCACTGGCCCTGAGGCCTCTCACACCAACCTCTTATCAGTGATAATGCTATGAACATTAAGGGAAGCCTTTCTAATAATGTGCATGAGAAAAGGCCCATTTGTTTAATGCAACAGAGCACATAATGCATTAATTACCTACTGAGTTGGAAAAGTGATGTTGAAAACATGCTTGAGTTAAAGCAAACCGAGGGTTTCAGCTAAGCCCATTATGTTCACTGGCTTTGCTGTGGCTTTGGTGCTTAACAGCCTTTGAGAGCAAACCTCTGCACAACTCACAGCAGATGGGGCAGCACAGAAAACCCTACAGACCCCATGAAGACCAGCCCCCACACAGAGCACGGCTGTACCATCCACCCCTAACACCAGCCCAGGCTCCCCCATCACACAGGGGATGCTGCCAAGCCCAGCATCTCCTCCTGATGCTGCCTCACCCACCCTCAGGCACCCTAAAACCCACCCAGCCCTGGAGCACACCAGCAATCCCCCCTCAGCCTGGGCTAATCTCAACCTGTCACACTCAGGACTAACAGCCTGGCCTCTTGGAGAAGACATAATCTTCAGGATTATGGGGCTTCTGCTCCTGCCCTGGCCATCAGCACAGTGTAAAGGCACCAGAGAGCAATTTTGCGATTAAGTGGCTGTAGCCATTAATAATTAGCACGTTGAAACTTCAAAGGGTGATGCTGGCCTCCACAATACAGACTCAGCACAGCCAGGGGTGGTGGTGGGGAGTGCTCATCCTCGATGCTCCCTTTTCCCAAGCGAGAGCTGAAGCACAGGGGTGAGGGCAGCCCGTGGGAGCTGACAGGGATTAGACACAAAATTCCCCAGACTTCCATCCCTGACAGCTCCAATGGCAGAAGACATTGGGGGTGTTATGTAAGCATCCTACATGGAATCTGGGAGCATCCCAAAGCCACTGCTAAAGCAGCCACCTCACGCACTTGTCACTCTGCCTGCAGGAGCAGGATGAAGCCACTGGAGCCCAGGGTGGGAGAGCCAGTGCCAATGGATACTAATGGATACCAATGGAAACAAACACAACACAGGGGTCAGAGAGGGAAATGTGCTGGAGCAAGCTTGGGATGTGTGTGTGGATCCCCTGGTTGGCACCCAGAGGGTCGCACTGTGCTGCACTGAGCAGCTCAGTCCATTCTGTCTGATCAGGCACAGGAGAAGAAACTGCTTTTGCTTTATGAACACTAAACTCATCCTACCTTTATCAGCAGTTCCCAATCTTAAACCATTCCTTTTCTTCCAGAAAAAGCAAAGAGAAAAATCTCAATTAAAAAAAGCAAATTAAAGTTTGAAAAACAAGCGATTCCAGATCTTCAGTCAATTTTATTTCTAACCAAATGAAAAAAGTTGACTAATCCCCTTGTTCAGACTGCTAACACTACCAGAACAGACTGCATCCCTTTCACATCAGAGGAAGCTCAATGTACTTAAGCCAAACATCTTTCAGGCAAAGACAAAAAATAAATATAAAACAGGAAGGAATCAGTGCTATAGTATTTGCATGTGTTTGAAGATATAGCTTTGGAACTGCAGAGTGAAGCCAAGTTCTCCAGTAAAGTAAGTGGACAAAGCTCCATCCTTGGACTCCAGCACAGTTTTGCCTATTTAATCTATAGGTAAAGTGAAGTCTCAGCTTTGAAGAGCATCAGTGTTTCACCTCCCAGTGAGCGACCAGTGCTGTCAGTGCGTGCTTCACCTGAGAGCACAGCCCTCCCACCCACCCTTCACCTCTCTCCTCCTTACACCCTACACTGACAATTCCATGTATTCCTGTTGCCATAGCACCTTCCTCAGCTGTGTATAAGCCCTGATCACCACAGGGGCAGGATGAGGCCTTGCACTGAGACACATCATTGCCAGCACAGATGAAGTGGGGCTCGTTTCTGCCCTTGCACACCCATCAGATACCATGTGAGCACCCCAGCACCCACCGAGCTGCAAACACAGCTCCTGACACCGGTAAGAACACGGGCTCTGGTGACACCAAGTCATCACTAACCCTGCTCTTTCTCTGCTGCCCGCACATCGAGGGAGGACACCAGGGGTGCTGAT
>WBNO01027761.1:390041-409081 GCA_013400575.1 Peucedramus taeniatus | reverse complement strand
CTGCCGTGCCCCCGGCAGCGGCGGCGGGCGGACGCACGGCTGCCTTTCTTAGGGGTGTGTATGGGCTCGATTTGTAAGAATACAGGGTTTTAAAGGTTTCAACTTTTTGTTATGCTTAGAATTTTTATTAAAAAAATTAATTTTTCCCCCATCCTCACCGGCCTCAGTTTTGGGAAACAACGAGGAAGGAGTCGGTGAATGGCACCGGGACACAAAGCGGTTCTCAGGCAGGAGCGCTGCTCCTCGCCTCCCGCTGCCGGGCTCTGGAGGGGGCCGGCAGCTCGGGGGGTGTCACGACCCCCCCGGCAGCCACCTGCATCCGCGTCCCCTGCCCGCCCCCCGGCTCCGGCCCGCAGCGCGGCCGCTCCCTTTGTGCTGCTCCCCTCCCGGGGACGGAGCTTTCCCCACCCAGCGGGGCCGCGGGGAGCAGCCACAAGGACAATGACACCTGGGCCCCCCAGGCTGCCGGGGCCGACACCGGCGGTGACCTTGCCAAACCCCCGTCCCGGAGGAGCGATGGGCAGCGCCGCGGGGGGAGGAAGCACAGTGACACAGATATGAATTATTCACGGAGCCCAAGTGGGTGATCGCCGCTTCACGCGTGGTGGAGCAAGGCAGGAATGCGCTGCCAGCCCCGCGCTGTGGGGAAACGCCGCTCTGATCAACACAAAGGCACGTGGAAGCAAGGCTGGGATGTGCTGGAGGAGCTGGGTGGGCCGGGCAGAGCCGCAGGGCAGCAGCAGCAGCAGCAGCATCCCTGCACATCCCACTGCGGGAAGGTGCAGAGCACCGGCAGCTTGGTGGTTCTGGGCTGCCCGGCCCTGCCCGCAGGTGTGTGGCACTGCCAGGTGAGTGTATCACCTCTTGTTCCTGCAGGAGCCAGTCGATGCTGACGAGCGTCCTTTGGGATGGGACAGCCCCACCTTCACCCACCACATGGTTCAGGCTGACAGTCTTTCTCTAGCACAATATTTAGGAGTTGCCTCCAAGGGAAACACTGCCCAGCATAGCTGCTGTGGGATAATTATTCTGCAATCTCTCACTGCTCTTCCCCCATACCCATCCCTGTCTCAGAAATAAACAGTACTTTATTCCTGCATAATAATATAATTATTATTCCCCAGCAGCTCTGCTGTGCCATTTCCCCCACAGAGACAAACCCTTCTGAGATCTGCTTTCCATAATCGCCGCCAGCCTGTCACTCCCCACGGGAGCAGAGGGTCCCTCTGATCAGGGAGAACACGCCTGGCAGGGAGGCAGGAGGGTTTGCTGAGCCACTGTCTCCTCCAGCAGTTCACACAAGGTTGTTGTCTATGGGAACAGAAAGAAAAAGATGAGCAGAGGAAAGATTAAGGGAAGAGTTGCCTGGAACAAAGGAATTCCTTAGTTTGAAATAGAAGTTGCACAGCCTCAGGAGCCAAAGGACAGACCCTGTGCCCACCTCTCAGCTCAGGGCTGCTCCCCACAAGGGCCAGCACAGCACTGCCAGATCTGCTCAATTGGTTCCCAAAATATTCCATTCTCACCTCTGCTTGGGAGGAGCAGGTTAAGCATGTCAGTCCTTCATCTCTTTATCCTCTGCTGTCACCCCAATAAAGGAGGGAGACAGGAAGATCCTGGCAGTGTCAGAGGTTCTTGGGCATCTTTAACCAAGCAGGACCCATGAAAAAGGACTGGCCAGCCCTTGGAGGTGGGATCACATGCAAAAACAGAGACTCCATCTGCCCAGCTGGCTGATTCCAGTGCTGAATTATTATGAGAATCAGTACAAAGAACCACAGCAATAAAATTTACTGTCCCTGCCACGTTGTGGGTACACACAACCAGAGCATTCATAGTAATGCCACAACCCAGTGGCAGCAGGGGTGGAAAACCTGAGGGATGAGTTCCCACCTAGGTGAAAACCACTGTCAGCCCCCCAGGCTGCCAGGAGAAGGCTGGGTTGAAAGGCTGTGGGAGACGCTGGGCGAAGGGGATGGAAAATGTTGGATGAAGGGGATGAAGGATGCCGGGTGAAAGGACTGGAGGATGCTGGTGAAGGGACTGGAGGATGGCTCGTCCCAGCCCGGCGCAGGGACAGTTCCGCAGGACTTGCCGCTCCCCCTGTTGATGTCACACAGAGTTGCAAGAGCTCCACAGCCCGGAGCACCGAACCCAAACCATCCCTGGCTGAACCCAACAACCCAAGCGCCCGAAAAACCTGGCTGCTTTCAAGGGCGTTCAGCTGGAGCTGCCAAAGGCACAGAGCAGACCTGGGCTGGCACCACGCCACCAAAACGTTCACGCTTCCCTTCTTTTTGTGTTTTCATTTTGCAGTGAGAAGGGGAGTGATGCATATGTGAGCAGGAGGGATCCCTGGGGAACAAGCCACAGAACCCAGGTCGAATGAAGGCAGCCCAGCCTCCATGCCTGCTTTTTCCATAAGTTTTAAGGGAATAGATATCCTCCCAAGAATTGTTCCTATTCCATCAAATCAGCAAGATTTTCTTCCCCAGTGGAAGGTTTCTATCAGATATTTAGCAACCAGCTCTTTCTCTGACCTATTTGCAAGCCCCAAGCCACTCTCCACCACCCACTACTTGAAAGCTTTGATAATTCAATGAGATGTTAATTCTGACATCCAGCATAACTCTCAATACAAAAACCTCTCTCTCTTTTTTTTTTTAATTATCATTAATTGCAATCCAGGAGTAATGAATCCTCTGCACAGACTTTGCCTTCCAAGCACCCAGCAGCTTTTTGCTGCACAACTCCCATTAAGTCAATGTGTATTAAGTAGGTTTTGACAGTTCTGTGTGCTCTGGGGTGGGCAAAGCCCAGAAAAGACAAGGCAGCACAACTCTGCCTTGGGGACTGAGGCACAAGGCTGAGTCCAGCCTGGTCAACACATGGAGGTGTCAGCACACATGTGCTTAAAACACACTGCAAAAGGCCACTGTCACTTTGAAGAATGTCAGGACCATCTTTTAGGGCAATTTTAGAGCAAAATTCTGCTCTAAATGCAGAGGGTTGGTAGTGAGATCCCATGTGCCTTATCAGGGCACACAGCCTGTGAGACTGAGCCACACACAATGCTGGGATCTTTTCCACCTTCATTTAAGAGCCCAGCTCAGTGGGTTTTTGCAGGGCTTTCCCCTGAGCAGGGTGCCCTCCACTCCCTTTGCAGAGCCCTGTCAGGCATTGCCCTGATTCAAAGGGAGATCAGTTTATCCTTTAGGCTGCAGTTCTTCCATGAATATTTTCATTGTTCCATATGCATATTTATAATTTATTAAAATCATCAAATAAAGAGTGATTGGAAGTTGAAATCCCCAGGAGCATCTCTACAAATCTGGTCATGAGACACAGGAACTGACTTAAAGCACCAGCAGAAGCCTTGGCTTTATTTTCCCTGCTGGAGCCAAGTAAACAGCATGTGTGTTGGAAAACAAATAATTTTTACAAATCTTTCTGTTTCCATGACCAGGCCAACATTAGCAGCAAGAAGGTGATAGTTAGAGTGCAGAACTCCCTGTCTTTATCTCTTCCTTCATCTATTTTAAAAATAAAACACCTTCTCTGTGGTTGCTTTGGAGCAGCAGCCTTGCCTGAGCTGAGCGCACGCATTGCCTACATTTATCCTCTGATTTGAATATAAATGAAAGCAAGTGAGTTAAAAAGGGAGCCTGGGGAGTTGTCTCTGCAGGCCTACAGCTGCTGGTGGCAGGGCTGGGTGGGCAGAGGCCTGGAGCCTCACCTCAGTGTGCAGGAGGAGCATCCACAGCATCACCCAAAGGTGACAAATTCCTCCTTCACTGGGTCCAGCTCGCTCACACACTGTGCTCACAGGGAACTTGCCCATGTACATGTCTCTGAAATAATGATGTTGCTTTAAAGGTGAGCCCAGGAGAGCCCTGTCACTGCAGTGAGCTGAGCCCTGAGCATCCCTCCCTCCAGCTCCCTGCAATTCCACCCAGGAGGAGCCTTGGATCCAGGTGTGGATGAGAAGGGACATGCCTTTGCCCTTGCCATGAGCCCCCCGCAGCCTCTGCAGCCTCACACGCCTTTTTATCTACACAAAGCACTGCAGGGATGAAACAGGGAACAGTTGTTGTCCTTGCTGCAACTTCCCAGACAGCAGCAAGAGTCCCAGCCCTGGTGAATGGGGCTGCAAACACTGTGCTGCAGCCACCACCACTCCTACATAAACAGACCTGGCATTGGCACAGGTCTGCTGCCACCTCAGATCAATGCAACCAGCTGCCAGACCACCCCCTCTTGCCAGGGGGACATCAGCAGGACATGGTGGGGGTGTGTGGACCCCTAACAGATCCCAATTCTACACAGACTTAAAGAGCAGCTTAACTTTAAGCACGTCAAGGTCACACAAATTTAAAGCTAAGCTCCTTTTCACTTCAAAAGTGTCCCACAAATGCAAGATACAGAATAAATTGGCTAATGTATATGTTTATTGCTGTTCTCTGAGAAGCTGGATCAGAAGGGCTGAGCAGGGAGGGTCAGGCTCTGCACTGCTGACTCAGAGTGCTTGGAAGGTGCAATTTCTCTTCCACAGGAAATTATGGTGCTTTCAGATGTGTTTTCATCTCCAAATCCTCTTGTCCATCCCAAATGTGCTGGAGAAGGCTTTCAGAAGCATCGATGGGGAAGGATTCCTTTATTCCTTTTTTTTTTTGTATGCCATGGAAAGGTGCTGTGGGTGCCACTGGAGCCCAGCACTGTGAGGGTACAGCCAGGAACCAGCAGGTCACACACATGGAAGATTAAAATGGCATCAATTTGAGTGGTAACGTCAAAACTAAACTGAACAATTTGTTGAAATTAAATGCTTTGGAAGAAAAAATGATCCTCTGAAGGTCAAAATGAATGGTTCGGATTTTTCTTCCCATCAATAGTTTCCTACGTGTTCCCACAAAATGGGTTGATTTCAGCAAAGCTGCGCTTGCCAATAAAGATCATTTCCACTGAAACCCTTTCCATCCTTCCTGCTGCCAAAAGAGCCCTGCCTGCAGCTCAGCACCTCACAGATCTACAAGTGGGGCATATTCCCTCCCCAGTGCAGCCCCAGCATCCCTCTCCCCAGCCCCTGGCTCTGGGGACACTGGGATTTGGAGGGGCATCCCTCCTTGGCAGGTGCTTTCTGCTCCCCTTTTTATTCCTGATTATTGCTAAATGTATGTCACAAAACAAGCACAGCCCTGCCACTCGCTAGGAGGAGAGGAGCATCCCTTCAAAGAAGATTTAGAAAAGCGGTGTGGGAAGGGTTTCTGTAGTGCTCATCTACAGAAGAGAGCAGCAAATCCTCTCCTCTGATGGCAGATCGTGAAGGCAATCCTTGAGCGTGAAACACTGAGCTACCAGTGATTATACAATTCCTTTGAAAAGGGGCTTTTCTTCCAGATCCTTTTCACAAATCTCCTGCTATTACCCACCCTAAAGCTCTGTTAACACTTTCAATCTCTTGCTTCCTGCCACAGACAGACATTTCACCTTTCACTCACTTTCACTCAGGTTTTTTTCATTGAAAGCATGTTATTACCTGGGACACGAGGAGGGAGGGGATCAGGGATTGAGAGGCCTGTCCAAATTAGACAGGCTATTAGCTATTCCCACACTGCCTAAGGCAAGGGACTCACCACACCAGGCCAGGTGCTGTCCTCAGAGCCCAAGCTCCCTCCTAAAACACTCAAGGTGTTTGATTCTTTCTGCAGTTTGGTTTCAATGATTCCCCAGGGGCTCATCCTGACTCCTGGCAGTGACCAGTGCTGGAGCATCACACGAGCAGCAGGGCTGGGGGACACGGCTGGAGTTGGGAAATAAAGCCCAGCCAAGGACAGTGTTGGGGACAACACGCCTGTCAGCATTTGACCTTTTCAGCTGCCAGACCTTGTAACCCCTGAATAATTTAGGAAAGTGTCAGTGTGAAGGCAGGACACAAGGTCCTTGGTATTGCCAGGAGTGCCGGTGGGACATTGAGAGGCCATTTGGGCTCTAACACTGGCAATCCATCAGCCAACAAAGCAAAACTTTTTATTTCTGCTTCTGCACCAAGTGCTCGGGCCTGAGCTTCCCTGCTGCAATGAGAACCCACAACCTGGCACCACCACATCCCAAAATCCAACTGCTCCCAGCTGCTGGGTGGGTGTGAGGAGCCTGAGAGGAGGCAGGGGCTCGGCAGAGCCAGTGGGAACAGGGCCAGGAACAGCAGCAAGGGCAGGAGAGCAGAGGAAGGAGCCTTCCCATTGTCCAGAACAAAGGACCAGATGTGCACCCAGGGTAGGGAAAATCACTCCCTCCCACAGCCAGATCTGGTGTTTGCACTCAGAAGGGCCTCAAGGCTGTCATTAGGAATGTGTTCTACACCAGCACAGCTAAACCCCTTCTGGAACTCATGTCATTAATTCAGGACAGCAACTCGTCCTCCCACTTCCAGCAGGTTACTCTGACCATACCTGGCCACCAGCTGCTCCACACCTGCAGGTATCCGGGTCAAGGGGGTTGCTCTTCCTTGTCTCTGATTTTTTTTTTTTTTTTCTTATAAGCCAGTAAGTAAAATCAACCCCATGATGGATTTTTTTTTTCCTTTCCTTTCTTCACTTCATCCTTGCTCCTGAGTTAACATTCTTCATTAGTCCTGCTCAGGAACTTGGTGGATAAGCCCAAAGATATGTACTGGTGCATCTTTTGGGATGCCACTGCAGTGCTGAGTGTATCCACACAATCATTTCAACCCTCCACAGTAAGCTCCAGCCATTCTGTGCTAACTTGTGCCTTAGCTAACACTGGTCTTTCAGAAAAGCTCCCAAACTTTATTTTCCTACACTGAGACTAAAGAAAACCACCCTTTTCCTTTGAATTTGTTCCAAAATGTTGGACCTGTTGGGATTTTTTTAAACAATGAAGGTGATTAATTTCCAGTTTGATTTCATCGGGCTCTTGCTTCCAGCCATCCATGGTTTTTCCCCTGCTAAATTACAGATCCTGCAATGCCTGCTCTTTTCTCCTCTGAAGGTATTTATACACTGTCATCAAGTCACCTCTCAACCTCTTTTTTTAATAATGCAAACAGATGGAGGTCTTTAAGTTCTCTCTCCTGTAAAGCTGCTTCTCCAGTCTTTCAATCATTTTTGTAGCTCTTTTCAACACTCTCCAACACCTTCTCTTAAATGCAGACACCTGAACGGGATGCAAAATTCCTGAATCAGTCTCCCCAGCCACACACAAAGATAAAATCCTCTCCCAGCACCTACTCACTGTTTCCCCTCTCATACATTCAAGAATCTGATTCAGTCTTTTGCCTAAAACACCACACATTGCCAGGAAGCTTACACTGAGCTGGTGCTCCACTACAGCCCTGGCTTGACCCCTTAAACAGAACCAAAGCAGCCAAAGCAGCCCCTTTGCTGAGACTGGAGCTCCTTCTTCATTCCTAAGCATTCCTCCCTTAACTGCTCCCATTTCTCATGCCACAACAGCATCTTTTGGACTTTTACTGTAAATTCCTGGTTTGCTAAACATTGGACACTGAACCTGGAAAAAGGGAGATTTTCTTTGCATCAGATGTTATAATTTCCCTGTTTTCTCCTTTTACATGTTCCCTGTCATCACCACTCCTGGCTTTGGGTGCTTCAGGCTGGCAGACATCCATCCACAACTGGGCTCAAGTCTGAGGACCCTTGCAGAGCAGAGGATGGGCCCAGCTGGCCACAGCTGGCTCGTGCCCAGGTGCCACATGAGCTGACACCGTGACCATGTGGCAGCTCTGGGGAGCAGGGCTGGCAGCCAGGGTAGCCCCAGCCTTGTGCCATTTCCCTGGCCAGGCTTCAAAACACATCAGCACTGATAAAAGGGACAGATTTTCAGCACAGGCACCCGGTGTGGCCAAACTCTGCTGAGCAATGTAGTTGCCAGCATCACACCCAGAGCTCCTGAGAGCTCAAATATTTGAATTCTCTGCCCTCCCAGTCCTTTCCTTCCCTGGTTCAGCATTGCAGCTACTTTTCCATCTGGGAACAACTGCCTGTCAGCACCCTCTGGGGTGCAGCATGGTCACTTACAAGCAGTGCTATGGGGCAGTTTTACAGGAATTTAAATAACATGCTGGGAAAAAAAAAAAAATGCTTCTGCTAGCAATTCCCCCCTCTTTAACCAGCAGGTGATTTCTCGGTGGCAAACACCGATTTTGTGGAAGATCACCAGCCAGGATGGGGTTTTTCCACTGGGAAGTAGCGAAATTTTTGGGAAGCAACGTGGGGCTTGGCCTGGGGCCATGCCTGGTGAGGCTGAGCTCGGGGCAGGCAGAGATGCAGCTGCCGACCGCTGCATGTCAGTGTTGCTCCACACAGCCCGTCCAGATGTGCAACATCTGTGCACCCAAAGCACCGTGGGCTCGCAGGAATGGGGCTCTGGGGACAGCACGTTCCAGACAGAGGGACAGTCCTCCTTGTGTGGCACGAAGGGACAAAGGCTCCCAGCTCCTCCTGAGGGCTCAGAATTGCATCCCCGGGCCGGGAAGAGGTGTCTGGCCAGCAAGAGCCTGCAGACTGTGGCCCTGGGCTGCAGCAGGAACAATTCTCATCCCCTTCTGAGCCCCAAGCAACACACAGCACCCCTCAAATCCCAGCACAGCACCTGGCACAACTGCAAGCACAAAGGATTAGCCACCATTCCCACTCCTGCCTTCCACAGGGGCCAGGTTCAGAAGTGAAAGGCAGCGTGATGCTGTGCTCTGGGCATTGCCCTCCTTCCCTGGCACTGTGCTGTGCTGGTGTTTCACTGGTGCCACCCATGGAATGGCAGTGCCAGGGCTTGTGGTGAATAATTTTTGCCAGGGTCAGCAGTGTGGGAGCTCAACCCTCCCAACCAGTGTCATGGAGCTCCCTCTGAATTCAATGGTAATGAATTCCATAATAATGAATTCAATAATAATGCTCTTGACTCCCCCCCATTCCCTTCCAGTCCTGCTGGAGAAGAAATCTGCAATATGGAGCCTGGATTTTCCATTGCCTTGGTAACATGTTGTATCCATCACCTCAAAGAAATATCTGCTAAAGGTGTGAGGGAAAAGGTGAAAAGTGCCGTGGCCACTGGAGGAAACACTTTGTTCTGGGAACTCACAGACTTCCCACCTGCAGAATCAGGTCTGGGATTAACCACACGGGTGCCTGTGGTTTCAAGAAAAAAGAAACAAAAGATAATAATTTTATTCTGATTTAATGGACTAACAGTTCTGATGGTGCTCCATGCCAGGTTAGAAGGGGGCTGGATTTATAAAGTGGAAATCCAGCTGTCCAGAGGTGAACAAAGCTCTTGCTGACTTTGGGGACAGAGGGAGGTGTTGAATTCAAAGGCTGCAGATTTCTTGGCTTCATGCCCAAGTCCTTCAATCAGCCAGAAAAGCTTGTCCAGGTGTTTCACCAGGAGTGAAGTGAGGCAGTTCCCTCTCCATTTAGAAGATCCAGTACTGGGCTTTGGAAGAGAGGCCATCCTCCAGATCAGCACATGTGTCTGTGCTTTGTTTCCTGGCCTCCAAAAATGGAGAGCTGGGAGACTTTCCAGCCTTGCAACGAGTCCAGAGGATTTATTTATCAAAGCTCTCAGAACTAGCATTTCCCTAATACCTGCCCCAAAGGGACACCACTGGGAATTGAGGGGAATGACCAGGAGCTACCAGCTAAATAGTATTGGGGTTTTTCATATGCAAGTTCAGTGTTAGATTAGAGCTTTTTGCAGGGCCTCATTTGTTGCAGAGGAAGTCCAGCAGCTGGCATGGACATGGCCTGAGAGTGTCCTGACACCCATCACACTCTGAGTCACACAGACACTGCTGGAATAGGGTTAATCAGCACTTTTTTTTATTTCCAAACCATTTCCTAGAGCAGTATCCACACAACACTGCTGTGCTCCAGGGAGATGACAGGCCAAACCCTGGCTCACTCCAGCCTGAACCCAACAGGGAGCCATCAAGCTGGAGCTGTGAAAGCAGCAGAAATTTCTGACCCTGTTCTGGTGAGCCCAAGAGGCTGCATGACCCATGAGGGAGGCTCTGGGGCAGATTACTCACACCACAAGTATGAGCAGCAGGAAAGGATGAGCATGTAGGGCTGCACTGCTGAGCCAGAGGCTGAGGCAGAGCCATGGAGAGCATGGAGATGCTGGGAGAACCCCCCCAGCACAAGTAGATCCTGTGTATCCAGGGTCTACATCACCCCAGTGCCTCAGCAGCAGCTGCATGATGGGCAAGATGGCAGGAAATCAAATCCTGGGGTTGCCATCCTGCAAGGCTCCCTCACCCAGAGCTCCCACGGCCTTGACCTTCTTGAATCCTGCAAGCAGCAGCTCTGCAGTTAGCAATGGCCTTGCAAACTGCCTGGTGGCTGCCAGAGAGCAAACAGGAGGTTCCAGCCTGGCAGCCACTGCACCACCAGGATGTTTTGGAAGCTCAGAACCATATTTTGGCTGCAGCTTGTCTCCCTGTGCTCCCTGAGCTGGGTCTGGCCTTCCCCTCCCCAGCTCTGTACTCCAGGGATGCTTCTGTGCAGCCAAGAGATTTGCTCAGTGGCTGCAACATAAACTTGGGAACTATTCCCTCAGCCAGGGAGTTATATAAAGTGCATTCCCCAGGATGCATGACTTCTCTCTGCAGGGAATATCCATGGTGATGGTGCCCACAGGCTCTCGCCTGCTCCGCCTGCAAGCAACAGAAATTCAGCTCTTGGTGCAGGTGCTTGGAAAAGCCACTTCCAGAGCTACTACTTATTGGCAATAAAATGAAAACAGCAAAAGGTCATGGCCATTTCACAGAAAAACCATGTCAGGGACAGAAAGAGAAACACATTGCTCGCACTGAGTCACAACATCCTCTTCCTAAATTTGTGGAATGAGTTATCTTGAGTTTCTCCAGTTTGAAACAATTAATAAGATCTAATTTTGGAATATGAGATAAATCACCAAAACAAAAATGTTTCAAATTATTAAAATCTATTTGAACAAGCAGAAAATATTTCTTCCAGCCTCTTGAAGAGGATTTTGAAAGTTTCCCATGTCTCTCCTGGCTAGAAGACAAGTCCTCACCAGATCTCAGATACCCAATTGCTCTGTCCACAGCAGGCAGAGAGAAGGTGGATGAGCAGAGCCAACAGAGTGTTGTGCTGAAAATCTCTGGCTCTGCTACCAAGATTTCACCCCCAGAAAACAGGTATAATCAAATTCACCCTGGATATGGGAATCAGCACAGGCCACCTTTAGAATTATTTTATTCTTCAGAGCTCATGAGGCACCAAGGCCTTGGATGGGTGGCAGCACTGTCACTGTCACTTCCCCAAGAACAGCAGCATCCTTCTCAAACTCTCAGGGCCAAGAGAAATCCCCCCTTTCTGCAGGAACAGTCTCCTCTGAGCCCCTTGCAGTACATACATTAATTAATTCACCCAGAGCCACAGTCTAACCCTGCATTTCTGAGCAAATCCAACATCACCCGTTGGCAGTCAGTGTTTCCAGCACTCCCTTATACATTTTTCCTCTGCCACAGACAGGATTGCTGTTTCCCAGCTCTTTGGACCTATCTCCCTGTGGTTACCTCCTCCTCCTTTGCCCTCCCCACCTTGCTGTTCCCCTCTCCATCCCCTGCAAAGAGCCCCACAGGAGACAATCACCAGCCAAACAGATTTTTCCTGAGCCTCAGAAGCAGGAATTTTTTGTATTAAATCCCCTGGAAAAAATAACTGAGTCTTCATAAATGCCATGGGAGGAAAAACCCTGGTTCAAGATCTAAGCAAAGTCAGGATGAATATTATGAGGGTTCCCGTGCCCAAAGGATCAGAGAAGGGAGAAAGGCAGGGGAGCACAAAGGGAAATGCTTCCTTAGCTCCTCCTGGTGTGATCTGCTCATGTTAAAGGCCAATGTCTCCTCCAAAAGGTTACACTGCAGCAGCTTGCAGCCCAGTTCATTACAGAGCTGTCCCTGCAGCCAGGGATGTTCCTGCCAGGGCACCTCTCAGTGCTGGCCTTGAGCAGAGCCCCTGCCATGGCAGAGCCTGGCTAAGGACCTGCCCTGCCACCCCACCCTACCCTGCCCTGCCCTGCCCTGCCATCCTGTCCATGCTCTCTGAAACCACCCAGCTCTGTGATCTGCACCCTGGGGTCTAGGAATACATCTGAAACTCAGTACTTGAGGGTCATCGGGATGTTTTTTTCTTTGATTCCCTGAGTCCTGGAAGCTTTCAGCCAGGCTGAGCCATTTGGATAAGCACAGTGATAAAGTTTGGCATTGGAGAGGAGCAGGTTTTGTGGGAATTGAGATTTCTAGGGAATCAGATCCCCTGGACAGTGCCCTGGGGCTGCTAGTGGCCCCACTCCTTGTCCAGGACGTGGCAGCACAGCATGTCCTGGCTGTGCCCAGTGGGCACCAAGCATCCCAGCACACAGCTTTTGTACAGCTCCAGGCAGCTCGTTCCTGCAGGGTCCTGTCTCAGAGCCCGTTTATTCCTTCTCTCTCAGACAGCTGTTTACATTTTTGTTTGTGTGAATAATCTCAAATATGAAGGCTTTGCTTTGCTTTTCACCCCATTAGATAATATTAATTACTGTAGGGAGCCAAGTAGCTTGGAGAAAGGGGAAAAAAACCCACTCTGGAAAAGCTGCAGGCCTTGCAAGTATTTAAAGGGCCATCTGCAACTCCTCCAAAACTGTACAGACAAATGAGAGCAGCAGTAGCACATATTTATTCAGTAGACATCATGGCAACATTCCTGCTCCTGCCTCAGCCATGAACCAGCACCAAAAATGTAAGGCTTGCTGTTCCTCAAGCCCTCCTCTCCACTGGGAATGAGCAGAGATATTGGCAAGACTCAGCCTGGGGAAGAAGTCACCTGAAGTTTTGGGTGCAGTGCCAGCTCTGCCCCTCAGAGCTGCTGCACATCTTCTCCTAGCAGCTTTTCCAACAATATTATGGGCTGGCTGGCCATTGGGAAGTTGCTTGACTCAAGAAAACAAACAGTAACCTCAGGTGGGCAGGGATGCAAACACAAACCCAGATTTCCCACTGCCCCATACACACAAATTCCCTCTCATCAGAATTTAGATACTGTTCCCACTTTGCATCTGGACACAAATATTTGTTAGGCATAATAAGGAAAGACTGAAATCCACTGTAACATGTGTACCAAGACAAGCTGCTTAAGAACAATAACAAATAACAATAAGTTTATTAATAATTCATCTGTTTCAAGCAAACATCTCCAGGCAGGCATTCCTGCCTATTGTCTCTCTGATATTAAGCAGAGCTACTGAGGCCTGGCCCTGATTTTTCAGTTGGATACCAGCCAGCAAAGCTTCCAGGTGGATGATGCTGATTTACAGCCCATCTCCGTTTGCTGCTCTATTTACACTGCTTTGTTTAGGGGGTTTTGTGTGAATTACCTTCCAGGGCAGTCATAGCTTTTGAAATATGGGAAGGAAACAGGAAAATTGGAGTAAACCTAAAGTGAAATTCAGTCACAAATCTTGCCTATTAATTCCTGTTCCATCCCTTCCTTTTGCCAGCACTTGCCTTGGAAAGTCGTGCCTATCCCTGGCCTGCTTTCCACCAGAGATATTATACTGCTATAAATGTCAGACATTTGAAGAACAATCCTATCTATTAGCATGTAAAAGAGTACTATTTTCTGCAAGTTATTAGGTTCAAAGGCATCTTTGTGCTTGGCAAATTGATGTCTGCAGCTCCACAGCTATGGGAGCACTCTGGAGAGACCGGAGTTCTCATCTAGCCCAAAACACAGCGCTCAACAAAAGGAGAGAATTGGGCAGGCAAATGGTACAAATGTCTTCAATACACTTTTGGTACTCTTTTATGATGTTACTAACTTGTTCTTAGAAAGTTACCTCAACTTCTAGAAGTTTCCATCTACTCCTAGACTAAAACAAGAGACCCAGATGTGCTCTGGCTGGCAGGTGGAAGAGCCTTTCCAGCTGCTTCTCCAGCAGTAAATTGCAGCTGGCTTCCCTCCCAGCCCTCAGAGCAGCTCAAGGAGGGGTAACTCAGAGCTGGGCTGTCACTGATGTGCCCAGAGTGTGTTGAACTGGGGTTGAAATGTCACCTTAACACACCGTGGAGAGCCACATACAAACCGTGCTCAACTCCCCTGGCCCAGCTGCTACCCAGGGAGCTCAAAGCCCTTCTTAGGGAAGTGTGAGCCATGCTGTGTCTGGCAGAGAGGAGACTCCAGTTCCCCAGCCCAGTAACCCACAGGGTCTCAGCTCCACTGGCATCTCTTCTCTTGGGCCACCTGACTGTTCCTCCCCACTTGCCATCTGCATCTTCTCACTCAGCCCACTCAGCAGAGGGAGGGCTGTCTGTGGGTGTTGTGCCCACATTTTATATTTGAAATTTGACTGTAAGATGCACTAATTGAAGGTAAAATCCTTGCTGTGCAAGGAGTGCTGGAGAGCATCCCTCATCCAGTGTTGGCACTTGGATGTCTCAGGCAGGAGCAGATGGCCCAGGAGAAATCAGAATCACAGACTGGTTTGGTTTGGAAAGGACCTTAAAGATCACCTCATTCCACCCCCTGCCCTGGGCAGGGACACCTTCCACTGTCCCAGGCTGCTCCAAGCCCTGTCCAGCCTGGCCTTGGACATTGCCAGGGATCCAGGGGCAGCCACAGCTTCTCTGGGCACCCTGTGCCAGGGCCTGCCCACCCTCCCAGGGAAGAATCTCTTCCCAATATCTCATGTAAACCTACTCTCTTTCAGTTTGAAGTCATTCCACCTTGTCCGATCACTCCATGCCCTCTGTCCATCTTTCTTGTAGGCTCCCCTCAGATCCTGGAAGGCCACAATAGGGTGACCTCAATCCTTCTGTTTTCCAGGCTGAACAAACCCAATTCTCTCAGCCTTCCCTCACAGGAGAGGTGCTCCATCCCTGTAACCCCCTTGGTGGCTGCCAATTCTGACCATTCTTTTTGGAACCAAATAATTGTGGGGAAGGTCACAAGGCTGGGTGTATAGATATATATTGAATGCCTGTATGCAGTGATTTACAAAAACATCCCGTTGGCACAGATGCCCTCACAGCAAAACATGGATTTGGGCAGAGCTCAGTTTCAACGTGGGTGGCAGAGCTTGTGCCTGTGAGCATCTGGAGAGAAAAGAGCAATAACCCCAGCACCTCCCCAGTAATGGGCTCTGATTTGGAGGGGCAGGACCTGGGGGAAGCCAACCCAGAGCAGGTGGTTCAAAACTGTGTTAACAACCCTTTTAACAAGCACTGCAGATTAGACCAAACAACAGCTCATCAGCATTCAGCCCAAAGGCCACGGGCTGCAGAGAATAGAGGAAACACAAGAAGGAGGGGAGATGAAAAGAAAGCAGAGATGGGAAGTGGTTTTAATAATATTGTTTCCTAATTACAGCATGGCACAGATAGCAGATGCTTTGACGTTTACAGCTCAGCAAAGTGCCAAAAGCACAGCGAGGGAGCTGCTCACACAGGGACAGCACCTGTGGCAGGAGCAGTGGTGGGGACTGAGTGTCCCAGCATCTGGCCTGGGGCTCCTGTCACCCCAGGTGAGCTCTTGCTGCTGCCCAGCACCCTGCTGGTGTTTCTTTTCAGGCTACAAAATGCAGTTTAAGGGTCTCTCCTGAGCCTGGTCAGAGGTGCAGCAGTTTGCAGGGAAAGGGTGGCATTATCCTTAAATGAACTGATCTATAGGGTGGGGACAGCACCTGCCCCTATAGGTGTGGAGAGACAGCTTCTCCAGCAGCTCTGTGCACTGGGAATACCCCCCAGCCTGTGCAGAGCATCCTCCCTGCACAGTGTGAACCTGTTGCTTTTCTTGCTGCTTCCTGAAACATTTATGCTGCAGGTTCAGTATCATTATCCCACTATGAGAAGCCAAAATTAATTACTGCACAGTCCAGCACCACAGCTGGGACTGTGGGGCAGATCCTTGAGCCTGCCCCTGGCACTCACCACTGCCCCACAGCCAACTGGGCACAGATGGGCACAAGTGGGGCCAGTATGGACCTTCCCCAGTATGCCCTGAGCCCATTTCTCTGAACAGTGTGTGTACAGGAAGATTTTTAACTCCTGAAAAACTTCCCTCCAGTCTGCAAGCCCCCCACGCCTGTCAGAACTGCACACAGAAGTGCACAGGATGAGGCACACTAATGCATGTTTTGGTCCCAGGCCAAAATAAACACTGGCTATAATAACCCTCCCGGGAAAGCCAAACAGAGGAGCCCTTTGTTAGGGACAACCCGGCGTGTTACGCTTCATTTGGGCCAACAGCACTTCCAGCACGAGGCTCAGGGCACCATCTGCTTGATGTGGGCAAGGTGGGCTGAGGCCAGAAACCAGGGAAAAAGGGAAATCTCAGGACAAGGAAATTTGGATGATGCATCTTGAGTCAGCCCGGCCCATAAAGACTCTAAAAATCTGGCAACAAAAAAATCTGGGAAGAAGAAGTCTGGCAGGTATGTTGGGCCCATTGTGGTGTCTGCTGGAGGTAAGGGTTTGTAATGGGGCAGTGTCTTCTGTCCCACTCACCTTTTGAGCAGGTGTTATGAAAAGATCCAGCTTCAGTAGCTGCTCTCTCTGGCTAATTCCTATTTAGTTTCCTTCAAAAAATAGAGACAGAGGAACACCAGCATTGGATGAAACCCTATGGCTCTCTGCTAAGCCCAGCACAAGCTTTAGTCATTTGTGGAAACTTCTTTATTGATGTAAATATGATGAAATTACTCAGGGAAGGTCTGTCCTGACCTGAAGGAGTCAGGACAAACCAGATCCCCTGGCCACATCCCAGTACAGTCTGGGATCCTCCCAGTGTGAAGTAGCAGCTGTAGCCCAAAGTACCTGAGCCTAAGGGCAGTAAGGAGTGTGCTGATGGTGGGGTCAGTGTGGGGTACTCCTGCAAGGAGAGGGGGTTAGACTGGATGCTTCTTATGGATCCCTTCCAAGTGGAGACCACACCTGGTTCTGGGATGCTGTGATGAGCTGCAAGCTCCTGCAGCAGCTGCAGCAAATCAGCAAATCAGTGGGTGCCAGGTGGCAACAGAGCCCTGAGCCTGTGTCCTGCCCTGGCACAGGTGCTGATGGTCAGGGCCAGCCCCAGTGGGCATCACCTGCTGATGGGAAGGGGGTGGGAGCAGTTTCAGGGGGTAGGGAGGTGCCTCTGCCCCGGGAAGGGTTGCTCTCCTCTCAGAGGTCTGTGCTGGGGGCAGGATCCCTCGCTGTCCCAGGTAAGGCTGTGCACTTGGGGTGCAATGGGTTCTGTGTGTTGTGTTTGTGGGTGTAGGGGCTGTTGGGTGAGAAATCCTGCTCTCCCCAGTCTCAGGGACAGGTAACTCATCTCCTCTGGTGGTACCACTGTGTGTGGGACACTTAGGAGTTGACAACTAGCATGAGCCAACAGGCTGGTGCAGAGGGATTGGTCCCAGCAGCCGGTGGGCTGAGGCAGAGAGCACCCTGAGGCCCCCAGGTACTGCCTGGGCTGGCTGTGCTTTGCTGCCTGAAAGCCAAAAGAGTGCTTGGGGGGTTTAATCTCTGTGAGAAGCCAGACACAGCCTTTCTGGAGCAGGTTCCCAACAGCTGCAGCTTGTGGAGTTCTGTAGAGTGGTCTCTGAGTTCTGCCTATCCAGAGGGTGCTGAAGCAGGAGAGCTGGTCCTGGGGCCAGCACAGGTCCATGTGGACACCCCATGTACCTGTCTGTGGTGTGGGCTGGACTCAGATCTCCTGGAAAAGCCTCATTGACTTTGAAATAAATACAAGGAAGGGGCACAAAGCACAGAGGGATTGAGGGTGATGGGCCCCCAGCTCCAGCCTGGCAAAGTTAATGTTGTTTCTCCCTGTATGGGTGAGGTTTCTGGTGTTATCAAAGTGGAAATCCAGGTATGTTTCAGTCCTGTGGGGAAAAGCAGTGAGCAGTTTATTCTTCTTCTGACAGATCACTTATGATCTACAGCCATCTGGCAAAGCAATTCTTAACTTTTTTCCTCTTATTTATGAGGGCCAAGGGAGAGAGAGTTATTTGCAGCTGGGATGCCAATTGCTGCTGGCAACTGCTGCTGATTTGGGGTCCTTCTCCCCTCTGCAGCCCTGGGAGGGAAGAGAGGCAGCAGGCAGGGGGTTCTTATGTGCTTCTCAATGGTGCTTAGACTCCTAAATCCTGGTGCTCAACACCAGAGCTGTGGCTCAAAAGGGATGTAATGCTTATGTTAGGCTAGGGGAGAAGAAAAAGGAGGGGGGAGAGGGGTAACTGCTGTTGCTGTTCTGTAGTGGAAATGGCTGCACATGGCTCTGTTGGATGGAAGGGCACAGAGGAAAACTGGCTGTAGCTCAAAGATGTGGATGGTGCACATGAGGATGGGGCTGATGCCCCAAAAGTGCCGTGTCCCACAGCTGGTGTGAGCAGCAGAGCAGCTTTTGGCAACCCTGGGTGTGTTGGGCTCCCTGCTGGCTCTGGGGAATGATGAGTTTTGGTTTCTTTGTGCTCGTAAAATGCTCTGCTAGCCTGGAAAGGAAGCATTAGGGATGTGCAAATCATTAATTACTAATTAGCTGGTAGATTGTTCCCAGGATACAGCCGGGGACTGAGCAGTTCCAGCACAGGGGCTGGAGGGGTGGGTGCCTGAAGGAGCAGGAGGTGCCACAATGGGAAATACCTGGGAGAAAAAAAACAGCATTTTGGGAGTATAAAGGGAGAGCAGGTGGTGCTGGGGGGAATGACAACAAGGTGCCCTTCAGGAGGATGACAGCAGTCAGAAATGGGATCAAAGCCTCTGTCAGGGCCATTCTGGCTCCTCCAGGGAAGGTCAGGGAAGCAGAGACAGAGCAGTCCCCGGGCTGCAGGGGCTCCTCAGGGGGGAGCAGAGCCTGTGGGTGATTAGGGGTGAATTGCCCCCAGGTGTGAGGGATTAGGGGGTGGATTGCCCCCAGGCTGTGGGTGATTAGGGGTGAATTGCCCTCAGCCTGTGGTTAATTAGAGGTGAATTGCCCCCAGGCTGTGGAGTGGTTAGGGGTGAATTGCCCCCAGGCTGTGGG
>WBNO01027761.1:378498-390021 GCA_013400575.1 Peucedramus taeniatus | reverse complement strand
ATTGGAGGTGAAGTGCCCCCAGGCTGGGGGGTGATTAGGGGGTGAATTGCCCCCAGGTGTGGGGGATTAGGGGTGAATTGCCCCCAGGCTGTGGGGTGATTAGGGGTGAATTGCCCTCAGGTGTGGGGGATTAGAGGTGAATTGCCCTCAGGCTGTGGGGTGATTAGGGGTGATTTGCCCCCAGCTTGTGGGTGGTTAGGGGTGATNTGGTTAGGGGTGAATTGCCCCCAGGCTGTGGGTGATTAGGGGGTGAATTGCCCCCAGGCTGTGGGGTGGTTAGGGGTGAATTGCCCTCAGGCTGTGGGTGATTAGGGGTGAATTGCCCCCAGGCTGTGGGTGATTAGGGGTGAATTGCCCCCAGGCTGTGGGTGATTAGGGGTGAATTGCCCCCAGCTGAGCTGAGTTAAGCTGAGGGTTTTTGGGTTTTACCAGGTGCTCACAGTGAGCTGTGTCCCCGGGAGCCCCATTCCAGCTCTTGCCCCGAGTGGATTTCTGGGTGGTTTTGCTGTGGGAACTGGGGTGGAGCTGCTGTGGCCTGCACTGGTGCCAGCCTGTCCCCTCCTCCTGAGGCGTTAATGGGGGCCCAGGCCCATGGGCCCTGCTGGGGAGAGCGGCAGAGCTGCAGCCCGGGGTGGAGCACTCTCCTGCCCAGGTGAGGGATCTGCTGCAAGGTTGTGAGGTGTTTGTTTCTCCTCTGGGGATGTCCATCCCTGTTTCCCACCTCTGAGCCTGTGTCAGTGGTTTCTGGTGCCACTGAGGGTGGCTGTGGCTTCTCTGTCCCCTTCAGTGCTCTGTACCTGTGCCTCTGCTCTCAGTGACATGCAAAGCTTCCCGAGTTTGCTTTATTGATCAAAATCCTTGCTGCTGTCAGACAATAAGTTAAATCATAATCATAAATAAATCATAAGTTAATAAGTTAAATCATCACTAAATTAGTAGTGAAAATATAAGCTTTAGGCATTCCCGAATTAATTTCTCCCCTTGGCTGGGCTGGCTGAGGGGGTGCCTGGTGAGGGGGCTGAGCAAGGCTTTACCAACAGTAATTTTGAACGCCTGGCCTGGTTGTTGGTAAGGGAGAAGGAGGAGTCCCAGGCAGCAGCTCCAGTTTGACAGTAATCACCTTTCAGGTAGAGTTTTAGTTCTGGTTAAACTGTGTCAGTCCTGAAAATATGTACAAATGAAACACAGAACATGGCCAGCTACTGCTTTAAGCTGCTTGGCTCCTGAGAGATGTCCTCAGGGACTGAAACAGCAGAGAAAGGTGCTGCAGTGGTGCAGAAAGGGTTAATGCCTGCTCACCTCGACCTGAGCCAGCAGAGCCTCCAGTGGGGAGCAGAGTGATGCAGCTCCCTTGGTGTCAACGTGGGAAAGTGATAAGGGGAGGCTCTTCCCATCCAGCTAATGATCTGCAGTAATGAGAACTTGGCCTCCATCTGCTCCCGGCCAGGCTGGGCTGCTCCTGAGGCTGGGTGGTCCTGCCTCAGCAGGGAGTGTGTGCCAGAGGCTCTGAGCATCCTCCTGGCTCCGTGTGAACGTGGCTGAGGGGGGAGTGGGGGTTTGGCAGTGCTGTAGGGGGTCCTGATGGGTGAGCTGAGCCCTCTGGACAGAGGGTGACACATGGGGGGGCTGGTGGCCACATGCAGCTGTGAGAAGCTCATGCCACCACTCCTGGGGCTGGCAGGGCCCCAGCAGCCCTACCTGGGCTTGTTTGGTTCGTTTTCCTTTGTGGAGTGCCAGTTTTCTGTATTTCCAGTAAGACACTGAATCTGTAGTGGGTGCAAATCTAGGGAAGGTCCTTGCAGACCAGAGAGCCAGGAGAAATAATTCCCTCCAAAACCTGCCTTCCTGTGCAGGACCAACCCAGCCTGGAGGTGGTGGCAGTGCCCAAAAGCTGCCACGTCCCTGGCAGGGGATGCAATGAAGCAATTAGTGCTGTTTGGTTGTTTCACTTGTTCCCAGTCCAGGCTGACAGCTCAGTGCCAGGGTGTAAAGAGCCCTGCCCTGTCTCCTGCTCGGGTGAAAGAGCACCAAGCCTGAGTGGTGCCTAGGGCACCCTGGAGCCCCCTGAATGAGCTCAGTGAGGCTTGGAGAGCAAAATCCAGCCTAAATGTGTGGGGGTGTTTGTGTTTGTTGATTGATGGTGGTGTTTGGGTGATGCTCACAAAAGAACCACTTGTGTGCTGGTGGGATCTCTGTGTCCCAGTTGGATATGGCACCTCTCGAGCATCCCTTCAGGCCTCTCACCTCTCCTCCTGCATGATCACAGGGGACTGTGCTCAAATCTGGGAAGCAGGAAATGCCCGAGGGGATCAGACCCAAATCCCAACTGTAGCAGAAGGAGATGATTTTTAGGGAGGTCATTTTAAGGAAATCTCATGTGAACTGGCCTTCACCCCTAGCAAATGGCCACACTCAGCAGAGGAGCTCAGTATGAGGTGTCACCCTGGAATGAGATGCTTTGGTCATGGCCTTGTGCATCCCAGCCACACAAAAAGCACCAAAAGGACTGGAGAATGTGTGAGTTCAGGGCACATTGCAGAATGTGTGTAGCATCCACCATGAGGCACAGGCAGGTTTTCTCTCTTGCACTGGAGATGGCAGCAGAGCACTCCTGGCTGCTGCCTCCTAAAACTCAAACAGCACAGGATGTCTCCCAGAGGCACCCCCTGTGCATCTCAGCTTTAAATCTGCTTTTTCTCCCTTTGTGCCTTAGGCTGTTTGCAAGTTGGAGTAATAATGGCTTTTTAAAGTGCTTGGTGTGCTTGTGATGGGCTGGTCAAAATCTGGACTGGCTCTTATGTCTTAACCATTCAATAAATTGCTTTTTCATTGATTTTCTTGGGGTTGTTTTTCTGAAATTCACATTCTAAGAGCAGATCTCGAAAGAGCTATTAAATCATCTGGCCTTGCCTGCACAGGACATGCAGCTCCATCCTCTGGGCTCTGTCCTCAGCTGAGGTTCAATCAAAGCAGATTTCTCTGCCTGGGGGCTGTGTTGGTTTTGGGAATGGTAACCTCAAATCCTTGTAGGGTTTGCTTGTCTAAGCGTCTTACACTAAACTGTGACTGTAAATCATAGAGCCCTAGAGTGGTTTGGGCTGGAAGGGCTCTTAAAGATCTTGTTACAATCCCCTGCCACAGGCAGGGACACCTTCCACTAGAGCAGGGTCCTGTGCCACCTCGCTGGGAACACCTTCAGGAATGGAGTCAAGTGAAATGTGGGATATCTTTTGGTTTAATTCAGTGTTTCTTGGAGCTCACAGCACGTGCTTGAGTGAAAAATCTTGTGGTACCAATGAAGGGCAGGAAGGAAGGGATCAGGTGTGGGATGTGCAGGACCTTTCTGAAGGTTGTCCAGCAATATCAAACATATCCTTGTGTCATTGGGGCACCAGGGTCATTGTAGGTTTCTGGAGAGAGTTGGAGGTGAGGCTGAGCTCAGGAGACCCAACACTCCAAGGTCCCAGTGTCTAAGATCCTCTGTAGAGATGTATTTAACTCACTTCAGGCAGTGCTGTGAATTTAGCTACCTTCCTAAATGACAGGGGGAGTCTAACAGTGTTACTGATCTCCCACCCTGGTGTGCTTTCACCACTGAGTGAAGAGAACAATATTTCTATTTAAAAACAAATTTTAATTTAAACCACGAGCTAGTTCAATAAAAGATGAAGTGTCTTTGTAATGGAAATGATAGAAGTGAAAACAAGTAATCTCTATTTATGGTACAGCTTTTGTTGTTGGTTTGAAAGGATCCAGTGTTCCACAGGACTTATTTGTGGAGGGACAAGAATAACTTTCTGGTTCAGTTCTTGGCTAAAGCAGAGTTTGTTTTGATTTGTTTAAAGAAAACAAACAAACACAAACTTTCAAATGGTTTTTGGCTGGAGTTTTTACTGGAAATCCAATCCTCTTACGCATAGAATTTTTCTTTAATGCTTCTATGAAAACCAGCATTGAGTGGAAGGATGTAGTTCTGAGCTGCAGAGATGGACAGCTCGGCAAGCTGGTGCTTTGGAGAGCTCTGAAAAGGTACCTGGGGAGCCCGCGTTGGTGTTTCTAGGTGTGATGTGGAGATCTGAGCTTCCAGCGGGATAAGGATTGAAAAGGGCTGCGATGCCTGACTGGAGCTGAACCACAAGAGGGCAACCGGAGGCCACGAATCCCCGGCTCCCTCCTGGGAGAAGATGTGAGAAGGGTGAGATGTGGGGAGAGGTCCCCAGCACCCCCGGGGCAGCGAGCTCTGCGCTGCGGTGCCGCGGGCAGGTGGCTTTCCCAACGGGGAGCAATTCCCTGGCGTTTGTTAAATGCTTTGTTAAATTTGTCCACAGGCGTGCCTCCAAAGAAGGGAGGAGGAGCTGAGGAAGGTCTGGAGCACCAGCCTTGAGAGGAGTGGCTGGGTTTTTAGCTGGGAGAAAAGAAAGCTGAGCAGGAACCTTCTAGCTACAACCTCCTTTCAGGAGAGCGAGGTGGGGACCAGTCCCTTCTCCCAAGTAACGAGCAGTTAGACAAAATGAAATGTTCTGACGTTATGCTGGGGGAGTTTAGATTGGGATATTAGGGGAAATTGTTTCACTGACAGGGTGGTCAGGCACTGAACAGGCTGAAGGGGTGGAATTGGCAGCTTTGGGAGTGTTCCAAAAGCTTGGCTCTTAGGGACATGATTTTACTGATGGGCACGGTGCTGCTGGGCTAACAGCTGGAACTGATGAACTGAAGGTCTTTGCCAACCTAAATGGAAATATATGAAATTCCTGCTGGCTGCTTCTCTGTTTTGTGGCTCAGTGCAGAGCTCTCAGCACAGGTCAGAGCTATGGACTCTGCCTTGTCAATTGTCTGCAGCCCAGCTAGCCCAACTCCCATCCCAGCAATGGAGAACACATGGTTTCTCTCAAAACCCTCCTTTAGAAGGGTGGCACAACACTGGAGTGAGGCCTGGAGACCTGGTTGGAGCATCCCAAGCTGCTTGATGCCATTCCTTGCTGTTCTGGTGGCATCTGCTGCTCCTTGGCACCCTGGTCCTCCCGCACTTGGAGGGCAGGGGATGCAACATGGATGCTCAATAGGATGCTGAGCTGAAACTGAGCAGGGAAAGAAATCATTCCCAGCTCATCAGTGGAAATGACCCTGTGGAACCAGACAATGGTTTTAAACTCTTCAGACATCACTCTGGAAATGGGTGGAGTAGGCTGAAAAATGCCTCAAAACTGGTTTGAAATAGTTGGGTTTGGGGGGGAGGTTAGGGGAAAGTGTGGAGGGATGAGCAATCCCTGTGCAACAGCCACAGTCCTGCTGGGAAGGGGATTCCCTACTGGGAGGTGATTGCTGCCCCTGCTCACACCAGGGCTGCTGTGCTCAGTGCTCATGACCTGACTCAGAGCAAGGGCTTGTCTGAACAGTAGCAGGAGCTCAGTTAAAGCAGAGGCACTCTCAATTTAAAAGTACGTAATGGCAGGAAAAAACAACCCATGATGAGTTAAAGAACTGACTCAGGCCAGCAAAGGCCAGTCCTGAAATAGACCTCGAATGGGGCTGGTTGAAAATGCTTCCATCAGAACAGTTTCCTGATGGAGAATTTGGCATTTCTGCTCAAAGAAATCTTTCAAGAAAAGCATCTGCTTCTGTGGAAAAATTCGTCTTGTTGGGTTGGAAAAATGGAGCATGTGAGAACTGAAATCCTTCAGTGTTGTGCCAGTTTTCAGGCAGGCTCCACCTCTGTGCTGAGTTTCTTTTCTCATTCCTGTGGTGCCCACTCATCTTCACAGGAGGGAAGCCCCCAGATGATTACATCTGCCCCTTCCCATCTTCCTGCTTTTCTCAGCTGTGATCAAAGCCTCCCCCTCACTGTGGAGGACTGGAAGCTCAGCTTTTGGAGCAGTGTGTGGCTGCTCCCCTGGGACACCAAACTTTCTCTGCTGCATCCACTCCTGGTCCCTTCCTACATGGACTTCTGGGAAACTCATCTCCATCCCATACTGATGTTTCATACATCCTGGGAGGTGGCTGTGACTGGACAGCCAGCAGAGACAACTCATTCTACTGGGCTTATTTCGTGACTTTACTGAATTGTTTTGCAGGCAGGGGTTTCTTTTCAAGGTGTTTCTGTGTCTCCTTGTTGACTTCTTGCTCATTTCTGTGCCTATCCGAAATTCTGATGGAATTCTAACATAGGTGATGGGCAAGTTGTCTGGCCAGGTCCATACAACAGGGCCAGGGTTAGTCCCAGGACCTGTTTGTTGAGTCAGGATGAGTCAGCCTGTAAAGCACTGTTGGACTTTATTGTGCCTTCCTCCAGCAGTGAGAACTTACCCTTCAAAAAATAGTGTCTGAAACATGAATCTGACACAGAAGTGCTTCTACCCATTTTTAAAACATTGCCTTTCACACTTTAGGGTTGGAAAAACTACAGGACACTTGGAAAAACAGATACTTATATTCACACTTAGGTGCCAGACTTGAAAATGGGGAGGGAAGATGTCTTAAATACTGTGTTTTCCCAAGACCACATCAGCAGCAGGCAGGCAGAGGCAGCTGAGGGAGAGCCTCTGGTTGTGTCCATCACCTGGAGTGAGAGAATTGCTGTAAGTCCTTGCAGCTCCCTGGATGCAAAAACCTTCTCAGAAGGGGGTTTTTGTGCATGGGTGTGGTTCTTCAAGGCCAGGACATTGTCATGAGATGGGCTCACTGCTGATGTGAGTGAGGGGCTGAGCTGAAATCCTGTTTGGACCCTGGCATGAATGTGTTTTCCTCAAGTGAACTTTATGAAAGGACTTCTCAGTCCATTTAAGAAAACAAAAAAGTGTTAGGAGCAGAGGCTTGGCCAAAGCTTGGGGTCCCAGTGTGGAGACTGGAGGGAACAGAAAAGCCTCAGTGGAGAACATTTTCTAAAAAAACAACCCAGGTACAGGCCAGGCTTGTGTTTCTGTGCTAGCATGGGCTCTATTTACCAACCTTCCTCTGCCCCAAGAGAAGCAGGGAGGCATTTAAAGAGAAAATAGGAAAGAGCCCTCTGTCCTGAGAGCTGGTATGTCGTGTTTGCAGGAGTGCAGGGCTGTGGCAGCACTGTGGCAGCACGGGCTGCAGGCTCACAGATGCTGTTTAACACGAAGGCTGGTGTTGGTGGCTGCTGTCAGAGCCAGCCCTGGCCCCAGGGCAGGAGCAGAGGGATGCAGAGCCCTGTGTGCAGCTCCCCTCTGGAGTCCCCACAGGGTGCTGTGTCCCTCTGAGGAGACAGAGTCTCCCTGCAGGCCCCCAGGGGGTTTCCCTCTCCTCCCCCCAGTGTGACCCCAGCTCTGTGTTATGACAAAGCCATTCAATCAATTGCATTTATGTGCCAAATATCCCTGCAGCTCTAGGGAATAGGTGTGCTCTGGGTAAAAGCAGCCTGTTCTAATTCCAGGCATCCTCTAACACTGGGGAAATATTGATTCTTCCTGCATTGCCAGGACTTCTGAGAAATGAAGCAGACACAGGTACAGGCTTAACAAACTGTAATGTCCCAGTGGATTTTATCCACATCTACTTCCTGCAGGCTCAGAGCACCAATTCCCTCAGCCCACACCCCAGGAAGGCAGCCCTGAGGTCAGATTGTGTCCTGCTGGGGGCCGTGCTCCCCTTGGCAGCCTGCAGCATACAAAGGGCTGATGAGAAAGGGATTCAGCCCAGTGTATTGGCATTCGTGTGTGGTAGCTGTATTAAAAGTGCTCACTGTCAGCCCAGCCATCACTTATAATTGCCTTCTATTTTTCCATGTGCCTCCTGGCAACAGCAGCTCTTCCCAGGCTCTTGGTGGGGTGCTGGGTCTGGGAAGGCTGCTGTGTGCAGGAGAGGTATGTGAAAGTGGTCAGGATTGGCTCAGGAAGGGAAATGTGGCCCCTTCCTGCCTGGCTCTGGGCTTGCCTGAGCATCCCACCACAAGCAGTTCCCTCTGCAGATTTGCTGTCAAGCACTGGCAAAGGCCGTCTGTGATGGCTGTGGATGCACTGGAGTTAGTGCCTCATCTTTGGATGGGTAAATCCCTTTTTTTTAGGGGATTATTATCAGTTATTACTGATACCAGTTATTGTGCAATGGCTTGGCTGTTTTGGTGGGCAGAGGCTGGGTTTGTTGTGGTGCTGCACGGCCACGCTCAGCAGAGCAGCACCAGAGTGCTCAGTATGAGGTGTCACCCTGGAATGAGACCCTTTGGTTATGGTCCCGTGCATCCCAGCCACACAAAAAGCAGCAAAGGGATTGAAGAATGTGTGAGTTCAGAGAACATTTGTCATAATGGTTCTGTACAATGCAGACAGGCCTTGGAAGAACCTCTTGCAGCTGCAACTCCAAATACTGAAAGCACATGTTCTGTTTTCATGGAATTATGGAATATCCTGAGCTGGAAGAGACCCCAAAGATCATCCAGTGCAGCTCCTGCCCTGCAGAAACCCCAACAATCCCACCCTGGGAGCTCCTGGAGCTCTGGCAGCCTCGGGGCTGTGCCCATTCCCTGGGCAGCCTGGGCAGTGCCCAGCACCCTCTGGGGAAGAACCTTTCCCTGATATTCAACCTAAACCTTTCCTGACACAGCTCCAGCCATTCCCTTGGATGCTGTCCCTGTCACAGAGAGATCAGTGTCTGCCCCTGGTGACAACATGCACCACTCTTTTGGGATATAATAAGATACAAATTTCTGAGGTGCTGCAAATCACCTTTTCTTTTTTAAATCTTACCCCAATACTGGAGCACCTAAACCTGCAAACACCTGAAAGACCAAGATTTCCTTGAAATAATCTCCATAAGCTTTTGAGATGTTACAATAGTCACATCAACATATCCTAGATATTGCCAGTTCCATCTGATCAAATTTTTATGTTTGCAAATAGAATAATCTAATGACCTAATTTCTGAAGGAGGCCTGTTATTTATTAACCATGATGTAAATTCTACCAGCATTAAAATAAAGAACATTGGGCTTTTGAATTTCTGCTATTTTTAAAGATCCAAATCTCTGGGGCAATTAATCATTTTCCTGACATATTGAATTCAGCCATGTGTTATAACAACAAAACTTGCAGTTTATGATGCAACATTTACTTGTCAGCAAGAGGGACAATTCATGACTGTCTATGGGTAGCAAGTGGCAGGCAAATTTGGACAACTATCCAATAATTTTTGCAAGCATCAGCAAATTTTGTTGGCAAAGCCAACCTAGGCAGTGCAGAATATATGCTTTTGCTTGTATATATTAAAAAAAAAAAAAAAAACCAACCCAAAGAATATAATCCCTTGCCAGGAGTTTCCACTTATTTTCCATAACGAGAGCTGGAGGGTCTGTAAAAGCTGGTCTCATAAAAAGAAATTGCAAAGGATGAATTTTTCCTTTACGAGGGAGATGCAAGGAATTGGAGTTTGGATTGTTTGGATGCAGGAGTCTCCCTGACATGCAGTTTATCTGCTGTGCTGCTGCAGGGGGGGTCCAGGTGGGGACAGGGACAGGGTGGCTGGAAGGATGGAGCCCACAGTGATAGGACACACTGAGCTTGGGAGCACCAAGAGCAAAATGCAGCTTTCAGGATTAACAGTGGCCTTGGCACAGCAGCAGCCTGGCTGTTTGGGCATTTTCTTTGAGATATCAGAGAGGAAGGAGCTGGAAAAGCTCTGAGGGAGGAGAGGGGTGCACTTCGCTGCTGTTTGTGGTGGGGCTCTGGAGGGTCCTTGAGAGTGCAGGGAAGTGACTTTGTCTTGAGTGCCAAAGAGGAAATCAAAAGATAAAAGGGAGAATTATTGGGGGGAAGCAAACAGATTTAAACCAAAATCATCCCAGTGCTGCTCCAGGCAGATATGAGCTGAGGCAAAACCTTGGCCAAGGCCAGAGCAGAGGCAGCCATGGGGGGATGAGCCAACACGTGGGACCTGAGTGGGATTTTGGCAGGGTGGGGAACGAGAGGCCCCGTTCTTGAAATGGCAAACCCCACACAGTTACTGCACTTGGGCTGGGTCCTGTAGCAGGGAGAGAGCTGAGTGAGCTGAAGCCATGGCCGGGGTGCTGCAGGAGAGTGGGAAGCTCCAGGATGGACAAATCCCTTGGTTTTGGTGCAATAATGTGCAATGGCTTGGCTGTTTTGGTGGGCAGAGGCTGGGTTTGTTGTGGTGCTGCACGGCCACGCTCAGCAGAGCAGCACCAGAGTGCTCAGTATGAGGTGTCACCCTGGAATGAGACCCTTTGGTTATGGTCTTGTCCATCCCAACCACAGCAATCAAAGACCTGTGGGGAGGCTTTATGGAGTGTGGGGAGGGAGGTGAAGAGTTTTAACTGGAATAAGGCTGGGTAGAAGACTCTGTGTTCCAGAGAATATAAATGAGAAAATAGGAGCAGGTGAAGAAAGCTAAAACTGCTTGATGTGTTGCACAGTGTGATAAGATGGTAAAAATTAAATGCTGATGGAGGTGATTATGGGCTGCCATTCTCCTCGTGGTGGGTTTGGACTCAGTACAGGAGTGGGCTGGTGAACTGGGAGAAGTGTGGCTGCAGTGCTGGCCTTCCCCAGGCACAGGGACCAGGCTGGGATCCCTCAGTGTCCATCAGGGGGGACTGGCACCCTGGAAAAGCAGGGTGACACCAGCCTGCTGTGGCTGTCAAAACACAGCTGGGAGAGCTCAAACGCAGGGAGGGGAGGCTGTGTGAGGCAGACACACACAGTGCCACGTGCACAGTGTGGCTCCATGGCACAAGTCCCCAGGCACCTTTGTGCCCAGGAGGAGGCTGCTCCCTGCAAGGCTGCTCCTGCACAAGGGCTGTGGTTTGAGCTGGGGATATGGGTCCTAGGGATGGCATGTCCTGGCTGCTCCTCCCTGGCCACAGACCACACCCTTTCTCCACTGAGGGATGCTGGAGAGACTGAGAGACTTCACCAACTTGGGTTTAAACTGGATAAAAGAGGCTTCTATAGCAGCAAGTTGTGATGGAAAGCACAAGTTCCATTCCATTTGGGGATGGGAACATATGGCCTCCAGGATCTCCACAAGCCTCCCAGAACACAGTGATTTTTGTCTTGTTTCCCTCAGATCAGTTGATTGCTGTAATGTGGGAAAGACTGACTTATGAGGGACATTAGCACAAATTATCCTGATGAAAGGAAACAGAGGGAGTGTAAAAAGAGATCAGCTCAGCTGAGCTAGGAACTGCTCAGTGCCCTGAGAATCAAAAAGGGAGAAACTAGATAAAAAATATAGGCATACCTAAAAAAAAAAAACCAAAAACAGTAGTGTCACCGTGGGGCGACACACAAATGACACGGGCAGTCCTGTTCAAAGCAAACTAAAAATCTCTTTATTAAAACATCTGACTCCATATATATATATATATCTTTCTGAAATGCCAGTGTCATTGGAGAGTTACAGTGCCACCTCCTCAATGTCACTGGGCAACCCAACAGTCCATCAGGTTGCTCGTCCCCCATAAAGGAATGAAAAACATTAAGTTATTTGTGGGAAACCAGGACATCCCTCTTGCTGCTTTGGATGGGCTGAGCCCCAGGCAGGGGGCTC